>CAJINU010000054.1:634470-817312 GCA_905178165.1 Amoebophrya sp. A25
ACGCGCGCGCGCCGCGCGCATGTAACGCGCGCGCCTTATTTCGCGCGTAACGCGCGCGCGCGTAACGCGTTATAACGCGCGCGCGTAACGCGCGCGCGCGCGTAACCCGCGCGCGTAACGCGCGCGCGCGCGTTACAGTTTTTACACTTTAAAAAGATGAAAAAGTATAGCTTAATATTATATTGATTCAGGCCATGTGTACGCATCATTCTGTTGAGTAAGATTTACCATTCTATGTTGAAGCTTCTTCAGGAGCATACGAACATCGAAGATTTAGTGCTCAAACATCACGTGTTTGACTCACATTCACACTCTTCTAATCTTGAGACTGATGAGCTACGGGACACAGTAGTTCGTATGCGGACCCGAGAGCTCATCCGCGACTGGAGAGGAGGCAATGCGAATGTTATGGCCACCAGAGTAGACTGACTCTGACCTTCGATAGATTTCAGAAGTAACCAATAGATTTAAGCAGTAGGTGACTACTAAGTACCAATCGATTTCGGAAGTAATTGTAAATTCTTGTTCTTTCACGACCCGGCCTCTCTGCACTCGTACTACGCGTCGTGCTATCCATGATTTCGCCTCCGCCTCTAACAATACAAGTAGTAACTGGAGAGAAGGGGCACCACGTGCGTTAGGAGGAATGCAAGCGATGCCCAGAGCCCTACCTCAGTGCATCCCTGAACACGAGGATGAGGATTCATACTGATAAGGTAGTACTAGAATGTCTTATTCTGGCAGCTTTCTACTTATCTTACAGATTTTCATTTTTCATGTTATTTTGATAATATCTTTTCTATGTATGAAGAAAGTAGTGGTTGTAGTATAGCAGGTGCTGGTTACATAAATGACGTGAACAAGAAGAGTCTTGTCGTTGTTTCTAATACAAATCACATTCAACGCACAGGTATAATTCTTCTAGACTGAGTTGGGGAAGAAAACTGGCGATATGTGCGGACTCCTCGCTCCTTCAAGCAGAGTAGTACGGGGAAAAGGCGGCAATGAAGCCAGTTATTGCACAGAAATCAAAAGCAATTGAATACTCCTGCCAAGAACTACAATGTACGACCACCATTAGTGACTAAGAACGCATTTCTTGTTGTACCAGCGAAATTAGAATTAGGCTAAAGTTTTCGAATTAATGAAATGTAAGCACTAATACGCAAATTTTCATACCGACGTCTAACCGATATCATCAAAGATTCAAATGTAAACAAGAGCAATGTAAACAACCGCAAATCATAAGTGATATATATATCTAGAAGGTCTGGCTCCTCAACTATCTTCCTTAATAATAAAAAGAAGTCATAGATGAAGTTAGGTTTTTTCCATGTTGATGTACTCAAGTTTTCAAATTTTGGCCATAGTGATGTAGTCATAGTTGTATAGATATTGAATCTGATTTTTTTTGAACGAACTTAAAGAAGTGATAGAATTCAAATTGAAATGCCTTCTGCGACACTAGAACAATAAATTACCTATGCTCATCATGTTGTTTTTTTCGGGGAGAAAATTTATAGACATTACCAGCACTATTACGGCTCAGGTCTTGCATATGTACCATTTTCCACACCATTACAACAAGTAGGACTACAAAAGTTGTTCGACATTTTGATCCTACATTTTCCTGCTAGCTTAGGCTTAGATGATAGCGCTCTCGCTCATAATAGGGGGACGACGAACAATGAGTTAAGGTGACGATTCTTGAACATGAAGACCGATTTATTTTGTATCGTAAGAATGTTGTTGGGCCACCAAATATGCTCCTGTATAGAGTGGTTGTTGTACTAGGTAGTACTCCTGTAGTAGTTGTTGCGCGGTCTTCGTGAGAAAATCTTATACACTACATCACAAACAGAGACAAAGATGCTGCTGTGTAGGCGACTACAAACGGTCTTCACCTTGTTGAAGAACTACAGCGAGATGAAGAAGAAACCAACGTGATGCTCATACTTTTGATAGTAACAACTATAACTACGCCGAAAAAGGAAAACCGCAATGAACCAATAACGCACCACATGTTCTGGAGATGAACAACAGTCGGTCTTGACCTTATATGAAGGCGCCTTTTGCCTATACGCTCACCCCTCCACAGGTGAGCCAACTCCTATCCTATCCTAAGTTGAGACGACCGGCAGTGGCAGTAATAGTCATCACTTGCCGCCACATCCTGCAGCAAAGAAAAGTGGTGAAAGTGTAGTTGTGAGTAGGAGACTCAAGCATCTGGAAACGACGAGGTGGGAATGGTGAGAGTAAGAAAATACTGGTTTAAATAGAGGATGTTTTTTGATGAACTCCTTCTTCAACCGTGTATTGTTAGTAACCTCTGCATAGCTAGCTGCAACCACCACGACGGCAGTTTTTACTGCTTCTACAAGTAACTTTCCATTTTCGACCACCAACATAGTTTTTCTTTCGAGAGAGACACACTGACAACGTCGTTCTAGTTAGGCTCCAGTGTAAAGCTGCTACTGCTACTCTACTTAGGTCGAAATACTCATACATACTATCAATCTAACTACGAGCAGGTCAGATCAACTAAGCTACCCCACCTACGGTACTCCTCGGCTACTGCTACAACAAAGATACTCAGAAGTAACTACTCAGATCCTTCCGCGGGACCGCTAGTCCTAATCAAAAAGAAAATGGCATCCCTCGAACACAGCATTGACGAGCAGCATCAAGACTTGACGCTGTTCGTGCAGAACTTGCTGAAGGAGATGCAAACCCGATTTCAAACCATGTCTGATGGTATTGTGAATCGCATCGACGATATGGGTGGACGCATTGACGAATTGGAGAAGTACTTGTTTGAATATCTCCTGTGTTGATACTACTTTTTTGTTTTTTGTCACGAAATACTAATGGCCTGTGCTTTATATAATCACCTAGTTGTAACACATTTTGGGTGGTGTCGTGCCTGCTCGTCCTGTAGCTGTATAATGTGAGCAACATCATTTTTGTTAAACTAGAATTAGTGGTCTAGATATTATGGTTATGCTAGTAGACATTATCATTCGAGATCGTGGACCACGTACAGCTACTCCTAAACGCACCCAGGTCAATCGCGGACTTGATGAATGAAGCAGGAGTAGACGAGCAGACAGTGCCTGCAGCAAAAACGGAGTCTTAAGTTGTGATGCAGAGGGAGAGGCCACATACAGAGGGAGTAGAGGAGATGAAAAATTTTGCGTGATGATGATGAGACCACAAGGACATTCTCATTCAGCATATAATTCATTGTACTAGTACTCATTGCGATAATGTTGAAGGATCTACAAGAGCTCGTCGTAGTTGTACTACGACAGATGGGAGCTACAGACACGAGGAAGAAGGTCAACAGCAAGATGATACCTCAATTGTAGACGTCGTGAGGCTGAGCAGAAACGAATCTTGGGGACTAGCACAAGAAAATATGACGTGGCAGTCTGCACTGAACTTTGTGCGAGAACACTTGCCTTGTATTGTAGTCTTCTCTGAACATGAAGATGCGTTATGTTAAAAAAATAGCGCACTTGCTTGAGCCCCGCCAGGAGAAGATTGATTACAACGAATAGTATACGGACATGCGAAGTGACCACCTTTGCAGCACCGCTGCACGGAGAGGACCACAAGAGTATTACCGGTGTGTAGAGCTATGAATACTTACAGTCCACTATCTCACTCTACATCACCTCATCTCGTAAAAAGAACTCTCTTTTGAATAAATTGAAGAGAAGATGTCTCGTTCGATGATGGAAGACCCTTCCATCCGCAAAAGACGCGGACGGCGCAAAAGCAGTTCGCCTTTGCATTGATCTGTGTGAGCAAGAACAAGTGCTGATTTCGGAAGGATACTCTTTGGGTTTGCTCAGGAGGGTATCGCTCTGCCTCTGCTGAGAAGATGATCGCTTCCGCGGTTTAGGATATTTAGCCGTCCCTGTCCGCAGAACTCGGTCGAAGAACTCGAATAAGAACACCGATAGTTTTGCTCTCCTTGGAGTTGAAGGACTTCTTGCAGCTGTTGACTGGAGATTCTCTTACGACAAGGGATTACAATCTTCAGTGTTTTCTTCTGCGAATCATCTTTGATTTCGCTTTTTGGTGCCTTCTAGTTGTACTTACACAGATTTGGTGCCGACATCTAGTTGTACTACACGAATCGCGACAGCATCTTCTGCTACTTTGAGTTTGAGGTTTGTGTTGTAGAAGAACACGGCTGCAAAGATGGGGCTCCAGCGGCTGGTGGACATGATCACCTTCCCGGCTCCGAGCTCGAGCTACTCTCTGACAAGTCATCTAGATGAGCTCTTTTTCATCACGGATCCCTTGTCAGAACTATGCCCCATTCCTTGCATGTACATCTCGCCAGGAGCAAGACGGAAAAGGTACTGCTGGTGCTACATTTTATTTTCAGTATTAAGGATGAGAGAAAAGAAAGGAAGTCTACTTTGAACTTCTACTCAAGAAATAAATTAGTGACTAACTAATGACAGCGCCTACAATCTAAACAATTCATCAGCATGTTTGTGCTTGTGCACACGCATTCCAACGGGTGTGATATTGGAGATATGGTAACAGCGATGCGTGGTCTCTCTGCACACTTGATGTTATGTAAATTCTCACTTGATGTTATGTATAACAGAGTAGGTTATAGCACGCATGGTGCATGGAGTAGCATGGAGTGCATGGAGCGCAGAGCTTTAAGGGGCGCAAGAAGCTCCCCCTTTAGCTCCATGCTACTCCATGTGATCCATGCACTCCGTGCCATGCGAGCTGTGAAACCTTATACTATAAGTGCTGGATTCCTTCTACTTCCTGCTCATACTTGTTTGATTTGGGTAATCGTAATAAACGCGTGGGTAGAAGAACTTCTAACGTGGTACCTACTTCTAAGAGAATCAGAGCCAACTACTCAGAACTCTTTTTAAAGCAGAATCTAGTATCGATTCAGAAAACAGATGCCTGCACGTCCACAGAACAGGCAAATTGATTCCCCTTAGCGTTCGATGTAGTGATTGATATTTACCCCTGTGGTGCTTTTTCAACAATTGACTCTCACTCACACTCACTCACCTCCCACTCCCTCTCTAATCTTAGTGGATAGTTTTTTGGTCGAATATCCTGGGTACGGACTGTATGAGGGGAAGACGAGCAAAGCGTCCATCGACCGAACCATGGAAGTCATCCACAACTTCTTCATCCACGAATTGAAGATTGATTATGAAAAAGCAAATACTTAATCGTTTTCATCAAATAATCGTTTTTACTAAACGATAGTGTTTCGAGAAGGAGAACGAAGATATTTAGTGTCTGTGTCGAGAACGAAGATACGGTCGTGATCATTATTTTTATGTCCATGCTGATGAGCGCATTGTCTATGAATTGTACTCCTGGTCTGGCGGTGCGTTGGAGTATTACGTTTTCATATTTAGCCATCGCGCATCATCTGGTATGGACGTTCTATTGGCAGTGGAAGCGCGTGTGCACTGGCGCTGAGGACACAGGAATTATTTGGACCCGAAAGTGTCGGCGGCTTGGTGATTCAGTGTGTTAGGGCTTCATTTAGTCATTCACGGAGTCGGAGAGTAGTGATAAGTGAACAGGCCAACGCCTAAACCACTAAGCCAACTGCGTTCAACTGGAGCAGGAGCAGCTGCTTTGTAGTTCCTTCTGTCTCTACCATGGAAGAAGTGCCAGTATATGGACGTAGTGATCATTTGTTCTCTACTGATGGTGATATGGTTCTCGTGGCCTGAGTTGCCATAATATCGACCTCTACAACTCTAACTCCCGTTTCACCTGTTTCAAGGACGTGGTAAAGTTTTTGTTCGGTAGGGTGGCGAAATCCGTAGTTCGTCAGTCCTGGGACAACAAAAATGCCGTTGCACAGTTGGAAAGGTAAAGACAGATTCACGCTTACAAGACTGCCTCGTCTCACGACAATACGAAAATAAATCCCCTACTCAAGTAGAACAGGACGACGGACTCCTCGTCTGCTAGTCCGTTTAGAACTACTCTACTTTATAGTCTGCTTGAACATTCATGATTTTCTCAGGACTCCCGTCTTGATCCTTCATGGAAAACGCGACACGATGATCCCGCACAAGCAAGCGGTGGAGCTTTTTGAGGTGGTCAGGTGGAAGGAGGTCTCCGAACTGTATCTGTGCAACTGTGGACACAACGACTTCAATTTCCCCAAGTGCACAGTGCAACCTATGGTGGCGCTTCTGGGTCGGATTGTGGCTAAGCGGCAGATAACAACGCCCATATCCCGAATACACATATCATTTCATTTCTATGGCACATAAAAATACGCAGATATGCATCTCAGATATGCATCTTTTACTTCTAGTTCTATCTAAGATATCTCGACGAGGACGAGGACAGGGTTGACTTTATCTATAAGATGTTTCTCGCTTCCCCTATCCCCTATTCCATGTTGCAATTTTTGAATGGGAAGTGAGCACCCAGCATCTACTATCCAATTCATTGGAGTATCCCATGATACATGGTTCATTCTCTAATATTTGCGTCCCCTAGTAATCCATGTAGGCCTTCTGCGCAATAGGATTCCGTGTCATACGCTGCGCCGGCTGCAGATAACGGAACTCGAAACAAAATTAGCTGCCGCTGGAAGAACCGCAGCGACTAAAGAGCAGGAGGCCATTCTATTAAGAATCATGCTGCTTCATCTTTTTCCTTCCAGAGTATCGTCTCTCTTCCTTTCGTTCCTTCTCGTCACGTAGAAGATATGATTGAAGAGATGAACTTTGGACGAGAGTATCTCAGAAATCTAGATTTGCTTCTTCCTTTTCATAAGGTTCCTAAGGTGTTAGGTCCAGCGGCGCTCAAAGCACTAAAATACAGCAACCGGTTAGTTTTTACCTCTATAGGCTTAGCCCTTCAAACAATATATTGTGAGCTCTTGCTCTAATTCTGGCACAAGGAAGTGAGTCTGGCAGTACTGGCGCTGGTGGTCCAACTACCACAGGCACCGGAGACGCGAGCGCTTCTTCTAGTGGTCAAGGAGGTAGTGCAGATAATTCAGTTGCCTCAGGATCGAAAAAAAGTGCTAGTAGCGGTGGAGGTTCCGCTTCCAATGGAGGACCGAATACTAAACAAAGTGGACCATCTTCAAGTAAACGCAGTGGAACAGGACAGGTGGTAGCCAGTGGAGGTGATGGAGCAGAAGAAGTTCCACCAACACCTTTATGGCTTTTTTTATCTGATGTTGTCTTGAGGTTGAGACTTGATTTTTTATGATTTTTGTTATTTCATGAGAAGCAGGAGAAGCAGAAGTAGACGTACATCGATCATGATCCTGATCAACAACAAGTTCTTACCACAACTAGTCCTGGCGGAGGAAGATCAGTTGATGTCATGGGGTATTAACAGATCCTTTTTCCAGTTAGCTTCAGGCTCAGCCTGTAACAAGTTGCGCAGCTGTTTGGTAAGTAGGTAGTTTCTTTTCTCGTCTGGGCTGTCCGTTGGTCACTTCGTGGGGGGTCTTATCGCTTTTTTTCTCGGCTGCTCGCTTATTTCAGTTTTTCGAGTACATCGATCGTTATCAATACAACAAGTTCTTCTTACCACAACTAGTCCTGAAGATGAGTCTTCCGATGTATTCTTCCAGCTCTCCTCTAAGCCAAGGTTCAGCAGTACTAGAGCCTCAAAATACAAGCGTGGAGGTGTCAATTGTAGGGGGTGGAACGACGACGACGACGGGTGGTGCAGCAACGTCTTCACAAGGAGGCACGGTGTCGGGGAATACAGCTCCCTCGACGTCTTCATCTTCAGGCAAGTTGAAGCTATGTGATGTCAATTACGTATAACGGTCTGTTTCTGCTCAACCTCAAATGCATTGACAACTATCTAAGTGTTAGTAGCAACACTGTCTGTATCTTGTGTCGCACGCTGCCGAATAGATACAAATCCTCGATAGTAATACTGTTGTGTCGCACTCGCAGTCGCAGATGAGATCTCCTCACGCTTTCATCCGGTCTAATGAAGGTGAACGCAAGTTCTGGTGCAAATGTTGCGGAGGCTTCAGAATCTCGTTATATCTACGCACCTACAGAGCGCACTGGCTCTGCTGGTTATGGAGGAGGAAAAGATTTATAGTCCGCTACTTCTTCATCTGAACTACATTACCCTAAGTGGTGAATGGTTCCGGTATTTGGTAACCTGAATTTGATCACAAGGATTCTCCTCTTGTTTTCCCTTAAATGATCGAAATCAGGTTACCAAATACCGGAACCATTCACGTGGATCTTCATCTTCCTTTGAAGCTCTGGAACGAAAGGCAGACTATTGAAATCGCTGTCATAGTTGGAAAATACCTCTAAGATGGGGAAGATGGAGCATCAAAAGCGGCCAATGCTGGAGGCGGGGCACGAGATAGGGTTGGTTTTGATGGAGGAATAGACTAATTAGTAGGTCGTGTAGAACACAACATCCAAATTGCCAAGGGGCCTAGATGAAGGCAGATGATAAATTCCCCTGAATTATACAAATTTCGACTACGTAGACTTACTTGGAAGGACCTTCACATAATTATGAATACTCCTCGACGTGAAATAAACTCAAACCCCACCCTTGAAGAAGTCAGATGTATGTACCCCTTGAATGGGTTTACTACTACTACTACTACTACATGAATAGCACACGACCAGTAGTTTCACTTCCAGTACTTTCTTGACTTCTAAAGAACGTTCTTCTGCTAGCTCTGGCCAGGACAGATCAGAAAACGACCAAACGGATGCTGAATGCCTACGGACTCGGAACCGCAAATGTGGTGGATGCGTTCCGGCTCCAAGAGAAATCGAGGAACTAGTCTGCGATATCTGTCTGGACTCGTTGTTAAGGGTGATGGAATTTGTGGACTACTTGGTATTATACAAGTGCAGGTCTGGACAAAAATAAAAAGGTTAATTATCTGCCAGGCATAAGTAGCAAAAAACACAGTGCTCATGGTACGACAATCTGTATGTCGCGAATTACAACATCTTCGAGATCACAACATCACCTTCCTTTTTCTCGTGGTCTCTAACTTCTTGTCCATATTTGACGTCTGCGGAGCCGAATGAGCTCGCACAGATATTGCAGAAGCCACGCGCGAGCGAGCTGAAGGTAGGCATGTTCCACAGTGTCCGCGTCCTGCTGCACCACTTGACAAAACGAGCAGTGCGTTTCTTCCATGTGCTGCGAGCTCAATTAGACCAACTTGAGGGTCCGGAGACGTTGCAGATTGCAGACTTGATAGAGGTGGTACAAGCGGAGTTCTGGTTGCGATGTCCATTTCCGATTTTGTATGAGGAAGTCCTGCTGCTGAGGAGCAAGAAGCGGAGCAGGATAAGCGTCCTCAGCTTTGGGGCGTTCAAAATACTAGAGTTATGAGAGAAAGGGTCGTGAATGAGTCACCGCTAGTGCTAAGTTGCCTGCAGCCTTCCATGTTCTGTACTTCATTTTGTTCTATATTATATAATATGTTTATAGTATAAGTAATCTAACAAGTCTGCACTTTGCAGTTTCCAATGTTCTTGAACAAGATGCACGACTGCAAAAATGGTTGAGTAATTTTAGCTGGTGCCCGTCATCTAAACGCAATTGCAGCTGGTGCTCGCGGACGCAGCTCTTCTAAGGGAGGAGGTCAATTATGGCAATAAATATAACTCGCCATAGCTGCATGATATTGGAAGCTGATCTTCTACAATGATCTTTGACCCAAAACGTGTAGCTTCTGTTGTCAGATCTTTGTTTAACCCAAAAGAACGTGTAGCTTCTGTTCATTCTGCTTAACGAAGAAGAGGAATATTCTGTTAGATCTACTTACTTCCAAACAAACCTCTGCTAAGTACTCAACAACAAGCAGCTCCAACAGGAGGAACCAATACTTCTTCGAGTGGAGGAGGCACTTCTTCAAGTGAAGTCCCACTGATCGCATCCTCTGCCGGGAATTACGAAGAGGTGGCTGGAGAATACGATGCACGTACAAATCTGGAGAACGCCATAGACATAGAGAAATACAAGATTTTTCTCCGGAAAATGCTCACCGAGAAATTCGACTTTTCGGTCTCTAGTCCAGGAAGCAGTAATAAAGATATGGGTGGATGGTGTAGCAGGAGTACTTGAATTATAGAAGAATCGTGGGTCTTCTTCTAGTTGTATACGGTCATCGAGCACCAGGGCACAAGAACATAAACGACAAATTCTCTTTCATGCCACGCGCATGATATTGTACGACAGTCATAGCACAACTACACTACGATAGCACTGTACACAGCACATCATGATCATTGATTCATCTCCTTCTCCTTCATGTAAAAGGCAACTTCGAAGAGCAGTGCAAATAGTACCGGCCCGCCAAAGACGGAGCAGCCGGCTCAGCCAACTTCTACAGCATTCCCTAGATTACCTGAGTCTGGAAATTTTGTCACGCCTTCCACATCACCAGGCGTTCAGCGTGGTAGCAGAAACGCCGCGTTTCAAGAGGTATGTGAAGATGAGGATGAAAGGAATTAAATAGATGTCAGTCCTCACCTTCAGGTGATGCTGGTAGGAGAAGAACCGCATTGCTGGAGATGTACATTGGGTCTAGTTCAATGCGTGTCCTCGTCCAGGTCGTAAATTTACAGTATATACTTAGCAAAGAAGCTTATTTCTTCACCTCTTCATTCCAACGAAATTCGTCTACGAGCGATGGCGCAAGTTTGCAAGCGAGCCTGCTCGAAGAGGTCGACGAAGTTGTGGACGTCCTTCGAATACCGATATGGGGATTTGCACCAAGCAACGCTCAGTTCCGATACATAACAGAGTGGTGCCTCTTATGAAAGGAAAATAAAGTTTAGTACTCATCCACCCTCTAAGATAGGATTATGCCAGGCAGCGGTGCAGGCGGATGTGGCTCATCCTTCTCAAGAAAACAAGACGAGGGGCAGCACAACTTTCCTAGTTAGCTGATGACTGTACACGTTCATGATGTGTACACGTTCCTAAGTAGTTAGAAAACAAGAGTGGCTGGATGATGACTGTACACTTTCTCCCTTCATACGCCTTGAGCTCCGAGCGCCTAGATGAAATGCTGCCCTTGACCGTGAAAGACCTGTTGAGTGGACGCAATGCACCGAAAAAACGTTCGAAGTCAGCGGCGAAGTTTATGATTGGGGACTACTTCTATCACGACTAAATGAGATATTGCGTTTAAAACCTTTTTGTTTTTTCGCGATCAGAAGGTGGAGGGACGACCAATAAATCTTCTTAGGTACTACAGGATCAAGGCATTTTATAATCACGTACTCCATTCAGACCTTCTTCACTGATGATACACACCTAACTCCTCTTCTCCACCAGACGCGAATGCGCCGTTTCCAGTAAATCCAGATGGAATGAAGGGATACCACAAACGTAAAAGAGTCATCGGTGGGAATGGAAAGGGCAAGCGAAGTGGGTCCGCAGACACGCCAAGACCAGCATTAAGGTGATGAAACCTGTTGATAGATTGTAGTGGTCGTAAAGTTGTATCTTCAAGATGTATAGATAACAGAGTAGTTTATAGCACGCATGGTGCATGGAGTAGCATGGAGTGCATGGAGCGCAGAGCTTTAAGGGGCGCAAGAAACTCCCCCTTTAGCTCCATGCTACTCCATGTGATCCATGCGCTCCATGCCATGCGAGCCGTGAAACCTTATAAATTGCTCTGGTGATAAGTACGCTTTTCAGATGAAGATTGATGAAGTGAAACGAGCGTTTAACCTTACCTTTTCTTGCTGGGCATATCGAGGATGTTGAAGATCTTCAGGGCTATCATGGCCAGCATTTTCCAGGTCTAGTACGTCATCACCGTCCATATCTAAGCAAAGCCTCAACCAAGAAGCAAGGGAAATTGCCGCCTACAGTGCTGGACTTGTCAGCAGCATTCTCTAGCCACTATGTCCAGCTGATGCGCCAAAGTGTCCCGCAAAGAGTCTCTGATATCTTCGAATTTGGGAGTGAGGTATAGTTGTGGAAACTATGGTTTGTACTTGTAGACCAGATGTTGAGCGGAGATTACATTTTCCACTCGTAGACTCGATCAGCCAACGAACAGTAGACGAATCCCTCCACCCCGACTACTCTCCTCGTCCAAATAATACCCCGCCAACTCCCAGCTCGTAACCGGCTACACGATAGCACGCTCATCCGCGGTGGCTTGTGGTCGGGGGAGGGCTGTGTCCGAGGCTCAGTTCGCGGAGATGTTGGGCGATTCAGACTTCAGGGCTCGCGTAACGAGTCTGGCGGAGCTAGAGATGGGACGCCTTGGAGTTTTCGAGGACGCTTCACTCTTGGACGACATCGTGACGACGGGAACGGAAGAGCGACAAACGGATGTGAAGTTAGACGACGTGCCTACTGTATCAAAGGACGAGATACAGGGGTCACTGGCAGAGGGAGCGATATCAGCGAGAAGTCGGAGCAAAAACGAAGATGCCATGCCTTAAGACCTGTTTCGGAATATGTGTATGGAGATTTATTTTCACCCAAGAATAATATGCTTCACATCAGTACTACTAGGTACTTGTGTCTTCATCAACATCAATTGCAATACTGAGCAGTAAGTTTTGCAATTGATGCTGATGGCACAAAATGAAGTTTTACAACCAAACAACCAACTGATTCCGCTTCTAGTTTTCGCAACTTCGTTATTTCTATCTCTCTGTTTGTGTTTAGTCTGCTTTTAAGCTGTTGTACGTAGTATGAGTTATCACGGCTGTTCTAGAGTAGTTGATAGCTTTAGCTTTCTGTAGTTCACTTGAGTTTCCTGCTCCTTTTCAGTCTTTCTATAGCTTTCTCTTTGTGTCTGTGAAATGTTTGCTTTCTCTGCGCCCGCCGCTGCTGGTGCGTCAACGGCATCAATTGCAAAACTGAGCAGTAAGTTTTGCAATTGATGTTGATGACACAAAATGAAGTGGTGACTATCTTCAAAAGTGGTGACTATACTCCTCTAGTGCTATAATGTCTCACTCGGAGGAGACGTAGATGGTATGAGCGGGAGTCGCAGCGTCGGAAGCAGCCCGAAGGCATCATTGAGATCACCACAGACACCGCAAGAGGCACAGAATAGGCTGGCGGCTCTAGCTGCGGGTGACGAGAATGCCATGGGTGGAGCAAATGGAAATTTATGCGAGTTTTGTGTGGTTTTTGTGTGTTGGTCGGGTAGTAGTAGAATTGTATTTGACTAAGCTCTTCTAGAGTTGGCATCGTGACTTTGCCTCTTTGTTCTTGACTGTACGTCTTTCTACCAAGACGGATGATACTCATGCATTTTCATGTTACTAATACTGAATTTGCTCACGACTTTATATCGAGTTAGAAGCTGCCCTCTTTCATTGATAGCAGAAGGCGGTGGATCCAGGTCTTCGAGGCCAAAATCCGCTGGCGGAACAGAGATCGTCGTTGGCGCAACAACTGCCGAAAGAAAATCCTCTTCTTCTAGCAGTGGCGGTGCTGGTGGAAAAACTAAAGGCAGAAGTAGTAAGTCTAGTAGTGCATCGGCGACATTGCAGAGAAGGCCATCTGTTGGGAACAGCCGCGGTGTTGATCTTCTCACGCTGAATGACCATTTTGGGATGCTGCGTCACGGGTTTATGTCGTATCGGCCATCGCCTAGTAGGCTACGCGAAGTCATTTTCGAAGCTACTGACACGATATCAGAAGTGCTACTCATTTGGCTTACGACCGAAAAAATGAGGATACCAACAGCGGAAGACGTGATAGAATCGGTGGAAATTGCAGCAGACTCATCGATCTTCGTCGGAGATTTTTTCTTACGCGTTTCAATTTTACTTGATCATGTGTGATTCAAGTTTTAGCAGGTACAGAAAAAGAAATGAATGCCGCCTTTGAGTGTGACCGTGTATTTTTGGACCTTTGATAAATAACTTTCGGTCTGACAACTCCACGACCTGATTCATCATCTTCATTGTTACAGAGCAGTTTTGTAGCTATTTGCTTATACCATTCCCTTCCCCGAGGGAGCCCGCCCCTGTTCCCATTCATCTTCCGCCGCAGTTTTGTTGAAGCATTACGAGCAGCTGTCGAGAATTCCCCTTGGCCTAACACAAGGCGATCCCAGAGCCATGGCGATGCGAAAATACCTTCATTTCAATTTTCATAACCTTTTCAAGCCAGAAGTTTCAGGTGGACCAAGATACAACAATACCAGATTGATGCAAGCCTTGAGAGAGTAGATGGCGGATCACTGGTTGTTTTCATTGGGTTTTAACGCGAGAAGAGGACAGTGTTTTGATCTACTTACCAGAATTTTCGAATGTCGAACCTAATATTCTTCATGATGTCCTGCTCCCCACAGTATTTAGGCGTCATCACAGAAGTCGATTTTTTTTGGATGTTTGTGCGCTCCTCGCATCGATCAGTAGTTGAAATTTATATGGACAAAACAAGCGTCATTTCATCGGTAACTACGTATTGGTTTAGTTATGTTCGCGCGCTCGCTTGCGCATACTGAGAATTTGAAATTTCGAATAGCGTCTTCAGCGCTTGAAGCCAATATATGGCCTGCGGTCCTCCCGCACTTTCTTCAAAGTCGGTATCAAGTTTTATTGTTTTCCGAAAGCGCGAATGCAAACTTAGTCGCTCAACCATGCACAAGCGCAACACACTGCATGACGAACATTAACCCTTTAGTTGTTTTAAATTTTTTGATTTTTCCGATTGCCACGCTATTCTTCACGACCACAACGACAGTCGCAGTGACGCAGCTTTTCATTAGTCATTTTAGACATTCTTTGACTTTGACTTTTGCCGTTCTGTCGGTGTAGCAGAGAAAGCGTCTATGTCTATCTTCAGCGTTCTATTAGGGAAGGCGTAAGGATAAGAGAAGAAGCGGTGTTCTCATACTCACTCCCAGCTGATAAGAAACGTCTATATGCTGTTCAGTACATCCATCACTGGATCATCACATCTCTCGCGAAGCCGTGTGCTATGGAAAAAAAAAACATCTAGCAATCTGGCATGAGTGAGGCCCTTGAGCCTGAGCTTGCCACCACATCGCAGAGGATCAGTGTCGGTGGAAAGGGGATCCCGCTGCTGCTGCTCCATGGCAGTCTTTTCTGTCCCAGGATCAGAGCCAGAGTCGATCCTTGTTTCATGAGTGTATTCTTGTGACCGCCACAACACCCCTACATCAAGAACTTCCACGTGGTTCTCACTCCCACCTTCTGGACCTACCACACCGAGAACCGAACCACAAAACCTCAGACAAGAACCAAGAAGCGAACCACTACGTACAACACCACAATAAGACTATTAAGAGAAGCACCAAGATGCGCGTCGTTTTAGCCGCCAGTGTGCTATTCTCCTCCGCAAGTGGTTTCCTGTTGAGCCAAGGCGTGAAGGAAGCCGTGTCCTTCACACTGAAGGAGAAGGAAGCCGCGAAGCAGGGCTTTGGATTGCCCGGTTGCGATAAGGATACCTATGTCAGGTACAGGACCCTTAGTAGCTACAGATAAGATGGCTATGTCACCCTCACCAGGTACAGATAAGAATTATACCTATCATAAGGACATTTGTTGGCTGGTCCCCGTTCAGAATGCTTATTCGTTCCCAGGTACATGTACAACTACAGAGTCACAACTTTCATCAACTACAGGTATAGAGTCACCTCCTGTCCCAGGTACAACTACAGAGTGACTTTCATCAACTACAGGTATAAACTCACGTTTTGTTCTGGTGCCGGTGGAGAAGGTGGAGTCAAAAAGCTGAAAGACGCCTATTTCAAAACGTTGGAGGCCGATGTCTCAGAGTGGAAGGCCAAGGGAAACAAAGAGCTTGGCTGGAAGAAGTGGATGGGGGTACTTCTACTTGATCATGTAGCTTGGTGTCTTTCCTGGTCCAATATCGCGGATCCTGTTCTGCTGGAGAGGTTTTGATATCATTTGACAGCACAACTACACCTAGAGAAAACTAAATTTAGATTATTTAGAAAGTTTAGAAGAACAATAAACAAGTGACATATCAGCAGAATGATCCACAAGTTCCCTCAATTTCATTCCCAGGACACCATCGTCGAGAACTCGTTCTCGGTTTGCCACAACGAGATTGGGGCTTTTGCCAATGGTGATAGCTGCACCTACGAATTCAAGAATGAGGCTGGCGATGTGATCCCCACTGATGCAGCAACGCTGTTTGGTGTCAGCACTTCGTAATTTGGAGGTCGTTCGTCTCTTCGTACGACAAGATGAAGTTGTACGACGTGCTGCTTCTTGCTGCAGGTGGGACGATTGAGCTTCTACTTTGGTGTTGTTGATCTGGTGTAGGTACGTGGTGGGATGCGTTGTACTCGAGCGGGAGCGTCTGCGATATTGATGTGCATGTTGACGGTCGTGGATAGTGGTTGGGATGAGGAGGTAGTGGTGAAGGCTCTTTCTGGGGATGAAGCGGAGTGCAAGGTTTCGTTGATGGGGAAAGAAGTAGATCTAAAATTGGTAGTTGTTCAGATTGTTATTTTTCGAAGAATTACCGTCGTGACAATAAGCACTTGTTAGCCACAGATCATTCGTCAATTCAAGGTTTCCCGTTCCAGTGATAGATTGTACAGATGCGGTTTCTCTTGACATTTTCTTTCTGCTTTTTTCCGATTTTGTAAATACACTCACACCTTCCAGTTAATGTAAGTAATTCCGAGACAAGTACTAGTACTTGTACTACAAGTTCATCATCGTTCATGCTGGTTAAAGTTTCTTTGGCAAATATTATGCAGGTTGATTCCTTTTTTCAATATGTTTCGTTGATTCCTTTCAGTCGAGATTGTTACGGACTCTGAGATTATGATTGAAGTGTCAAGAGAAGGATACAGCTTCCTGGAAAAAATGACGATGTCCTCCACATGAGGCCGGCTGTCGTGTAAGTGGGAAAATTTGGCGGATAGCATGAAGACGGCTGGACAGAGCATGAGAGAGATATGATGCAAAAGAACAAGAGAGCACTATGGATAAGTGTCGGAAGAAGATGTCTTTTGGTAAACGAAAAGTGATGCGGTTCATGACGGAGAGAAGAAGTAATTTGAAAAGACGGTGCTCATCACCTATCTTGTTCTACGAAAAACTCTGTGCCCATTCTACCACGACACACTCTCAACGTACGCATAGAAAGCTTTACGAGTACCTCTGACCGACTTGGAGTTAAAAGTAGAAACAACGGGAGTCTTCATAAAGTATTGTATTGGGTTTTAGGTACAGTGTTGTAGTAACCAAGCTATGGTTTGGATGAAGATATACCTTTTCCGAAGTTTTTTGCCTCAATTGGTAAGAAATCATTTTCTTGAGAAGGCAGAAGAAAATCCTTGTACGACAACAACGAGCAAGAAATCGCTCTTATCACATGCGACAGCTTCATCACTCTCCACGAATGTCCTCTCGAGTTCCTCTGGGTCGTCTACTCCTTCTTCGCCGAGTACCTCGCGTGCAGCCACAGCGGAAGACGATCGACCACATATATTCGCGGAACGGAGTCCACTTGGAGCAGAAACGACACCGATCGATGGCGGACATGAACGGGATCGGAGTATCTTCACATCAAAGAGAGGCAACGCCAACATCTTGGTGCACCCGTCATTCTGGCACAAGCCCTAGCGGAACCGGCGTGCCGTCTACTCCTAGTAGGACGACGTACGGTCGGGGAAGCTTCCCTACAGCATCTTTCACGAATCAAAATCGAGCTTTCTCTTCGACAACAAGCACCCCTTCGAGTTCCTCCTCCTCGAGCGGCGAGAAACGATATCAAGCACCGGCTAACGACTGCCACGACAGCAAAAACAGTGTGCAGAACATTTTTGGTGCAGCAATAACCGAATGCTATGGTTGCGGTCCGGGTAATGTGCATGGATTTCGCTTGAACTCTTACGTTATACCCGACTACGTCAAACTCGACTTCGCGCCAGACAAACGCTACTTTGCTCAAGAGGCGTTTTGGAGACCACAACCGTACCACTGCGGTCCGCCTGGCTACCTGTACGGAGGGTTGAGTGCTAGTTTGTTGGATTGCCTGGCGAATTGGACTGCAGCTGTGGCGCATACAGTGTGGGAAGAAGAAAGTCGTGGTGGTACCAATGGTGGAACAGAATCCGACTCGTCGTCGTCGAACCCGAAATCCCCTAGGGGACTCTTCAATGCAAACGCCTTTTGTGGTACGTCTCCACAGACGCACCGACATGTCATGAATGCCATAAACACGAAGAGAGCTCAATTCGGTCTATCTGTCACCGGGACCTTGAACTTGAAGTACCTAAGACCCGTTCCGATACGAGAAGAGGAGCCCAGTGATTCTTCGACCACTAACAGTACCGAGCCTGAAAAAGGCAGCTCGAAGATGGCCCCGATTTATCTGCGATCCCGTATAGATAAAGTGGATGGCCGAAAGTTTTTCGTTTCCGGCGGCATATTTTCCGATTGGCGGGAGACGACCAAAGAGTGTGTGTCCATGACTGCAGTCTTAATAATGGTAGACAAAAACAAGACTAACACAAAGAACGAGGGGTCCTTCACAACGTTGAATCGATACAAGGCTCGTTTATAAGGGGGAAGAGGACGCAGTGAATCCTAGGTAACTAATGGAGGCGGATGCAACAAGGCATAGCCATACCAGTCACAGATGAAGGGTAAAATACAGCATGGTTGAGAATACAGGCGTAGTTCGTTAAAATTTTCCGAGGGCACTGCTGGACCAAAAGATTGACGTCATCTTGTTGCCTCTAGAGGCGAGTGACACTTTCGATCCAGTAATTGTCATTTTAGCGCATTCTGTAATTATGGGCTTAAACTTTACCATATGATGGGAGGTAGGCTGTTTTTTTACGAAATCAATTGCAGTGTTGGCAGTGCAGCCGAAAAATAAGCATTGACAGGAGCTGCTGTTTGTGAAACAAATATGTAGCACGGCAGCAGGGGTCAGTGATGCATGTTCTGCTGCATGTGAAAAGTCAGTCTCGATTGTTGTAGCGGGGGGCTGTGGTTGTTGCTCTGATCAAATTCAAAATCCGTCCACCCTCTACTTCGAAAGTAGCGATAGCAAAGGGTAAGGAAAGAGGACTACGACTACTCGTGTAAAGAAGCGTCTGCCTTTGTACTTTTAGCGCTCACGACGAATCAAAACCATGGATAATCTTGGCGAGTGGTTCTCCAACCAGTATCGTGAGACAACTGATGCGATTGAGCGGGAGGCGACGAAAACCAGTAAAGTCAAGATTCCACATCAGACTTTACTTTGGACATTTATGGTTGGATGCAAGTAGGATATTACTCTTTGTTTTTTTGTTAACGATCATCGATCGGCGCAGCACACGACTTGTTTATTTTGGCGGAAGATTGGGAATGACCAGTGGCGATCAACAGAGGGCAAGAACAATACCAATGATGTCAAACACCATACTGATTTTTCACTCTACTTCTAATACGAGGACTCTCACCTACGACGACGATCCAGATCTAAGAGAACGGGTAGCGCCTCCAAGCACCACAGGGCAGCGTTTCTTTGCATGCATCGAGGTCGCATTAATGTTGGGTGCAAGTCCTGTGTTAGGATTGGTGGATAAGCCTATAAGTATCTATATGATTTTTCATGGTTGTATAACTTCTTCTAAATGAAGACGTTCAAGTTCTTGCCGCCCGTGTTGACCTTGACGTCTTTTCCTCGCTGTAATTAGCAAAATCTTGCTTGTTCTTCAACAAGAAATGAAAGAGTACTTCTACACCTTGTAGTGCCTCCTTTTCTACTAGTACCCCACTTTTCTTGTCCTCGTGTCATTTCATCTCGACGTTTCGCGGATGTCTCGACTCTTCAAGTCGCTAGACCAAATCGGCCGCGCCTCTGGCTCTCTCGAAGATCGGCTATACGTGCGATACAAGGTAGAAGTGGGCGCGATGGACGTGGTCAAATGGCAGTTCGACAGGCTGGCGGGAAGGCAATGGTTCTCAGAGGTGGATGTTATTATGATTGGGAGCTTTGTCGTCCGGTATCGGATCGGTGTCGTGCAGTGTGTGTATTTTTTCATCTGATTGTAGTTATTTTCACATGAGGATCCTTGAAAATGTTGATGAGTCGACGTCCTTGCACAAATAAAAACTATTCTAATCCTCCAAGTGAGACGCAGGTGTCTGCTTACGGTGATATTATGGGCCAGTACCTCCACGGCGACTGGCGCATCCATCCTATACCTCTTGACTCCGTCGCGGACGTGCTCACACTGGATGAGATCAAGGAAGCAGGAACCGCAGGGATCTCATGGGTAGTCCAGTTCTTCCGACAGAAACTGGAGTTATGGCTTGGTTAATGGTTCGTTGAAAAAACGGAATTTCGAACTCTAGTCGACGTTTTTGAGTCTCTGTCTCATACGTTGTTGTAGACATATTTATACTTTTTGAGTCTGTTTCATACGTTGATGTTGTAGACATATTTATACTCTTTGTCTTTTCTAACCCTACCCGACATGACGGCAGAGGAAAAGACTGCGATGGAGGAAAATAGCGATGATGATACCGAAACCAAGCAAAAGAAGCGGAAACTAAGAAGACAGTTTGCGAGGCAGCGAGATGCGAACCTAGAGCCCCCATTACATACCGCTTACGTAACGAGCGATCCTGATACTGTGTTTTTATGGGGATGTTGAAGATGATGCAGATATAATAGAAATAATCTCTCATAGATTGGATTTGGAGGTGTTGAGCACGAGGATGATGACTAGAATGCGAGTTTCGGTTCTGTTCAACATCCATGGCTATAATTGAAGATACTACACAATTTTTGTCAACAGCACATATCCATCATGCCCGCTCCCGAACTGTGCAAATCGCTTTATTTGTTCCCCAATCTCACTACGCTATTACTTGTAGTTGTGCCTCTTCATACCCATCGCAGTTGATTGCTGCAGTTCAGGAGGCACAGGAGAAGCATGTGGCGGCGAGCGGAATCTCACACTACGATGAGAATGTGGTGGAAGCGATTGCCAAAATCTCTCCGCAGCTAAGAGATTGGCTCCTTCGCGGTTTGGGCCTCAAAATCCATCGCAAGCTGCAGTTGCTGCGGTACTTTGATTATGTTGAGACTGATGTGAAACAGTAGACTGAACTGTAGTTGTCTTGCACGAAAAAGCAACAGCTTGAACTGTTGTTGTAGTTGCACGAAAAGAAACTGGGAATCATTGTTCTCAGTCCTCCTTTCGAATAGGATACACACTTGTTCCTGTATGCGACGTTGATGTCCTCGCTCTCACTGCATCAACAAGTTGATCAACCCCCAAGCATCTGTCTCTACTATTCTGACATCTTTTCATTTTCATCCCAGTGCATCATGTGCATCGCATGCGTTCCACTCTCCCTCCTTCCTCTACTGCTTCATGCATCATGTGCATCGCATGCGTTCCAATCTCCCTTCTTCCTCTACTGCTTCATTCCTCCGTGGAAGTGCATCGCATGCGTTCGAAGATTCTGCCTCAAGGGTGGAAGGAAATCGAGCTCACAGCAGCTGAAGAAATAGAAGCTGAAGGGTTGACGAGTTACTACACTCAGTTAAGATTGATCCTTTTTATCCTGATCCGTCATCTTCTGTTTGATTCATCTGAAGTTGTATCGATGGATCTTAGAGCCCCTGTCTCTTCATCCCTAAAGAACAGAGACTAGGAGGTTCGAGATGAATCTTTCCACGATGGTACCTCTAAATTAGCTTAGCTCCGACGAAGTAAGATGGGAAGCGCCAGACGTACCAGAATTGAACCCCTTGTGGAGAGAGAAGGACATAAACATCGGATTTCTCCCAACCGGGCAACCGTTTTATCGAAAGTTACGCATGATATTAATGCTGCTTCGAACTAGAAAAAAACCATGTGATTAGACCTATTTGCGAAGCAGGACAATTTCTCCTTCCCGCTTCTCTAGGACATCAACAGTCAGCTCTAACAAGCGGCAACGAAGTGACTTACGATTGTCCCGTGAGTTTGGAGGTAGCGATTGCTGCTATTTATGCCACCTGCCTCTCAGTCCACAGCAAGCACTACATGACAACTTTTTTGTCGATTATATCAGACGAGCCGCTCGATTCCTTCAAGGAGAAAGAGTCCACAAGCGTGGGGAAGAGAACGGTTTTGTGGTACTTACATGGTTCATGTATGTTTGTCTTCGTGCAGTTATAAGTTCTTATCATGTGCACGGTGTTCTTGTGCGTAGTTGTCCTCGACGGCCTCTTTGGTTGGTTACATGAGAATCTTCTAGAAGTAAGCTGGTCGTGCTAGGTCGTCGTGGCCAACGGAAACACTCTTTCTTTGAACTTAAGGTTTCCACATCAGGTATCTAAAATGCGTTGGTGAGTGTTGGGACAGTGTGATCTTTGATCCTAGCGGACAAGAGGACAAGTTTCCTGTGAGCCATTATCACCAACGCGGTCCAGGATTCATGTTAAGATAAGTATCTATGTTAATTATGTTATTTTTGTTCCACCCGTAGGTGGTCTTGTCATTCTTCGTCATGATCTAATCAAAGGATTCTCCCGACGAAAAGACGCTGAGGAGTACCTGCATCTGCTCTTCCAGTGGGACCGCGAGAAGCGGAAAGCCCAACAGGAAAACAAACCGACACCAGGGACTTTGACTTTATGTCTGATGCATGTATAAATAAGTACTATGTATTTCTAGAGTACTATTAGTAAATAAGACTTGCAGATTGCTTCAAGTTTCAAAAGAGGCACCATGACATGACAAGAAATAGGTGTAGAGCTAGTGCTAGAAGAATTCAACGAGATGAACTAGGCTGGTGCCTTCTAGTGGGCAAGTACTACTACAAATAGATAAAGATAAGCAGCAAGATGAAATTGAAGACCTCCCAGAAGTTGCAGTTCATCCTCCTCGTCCATTGCAGTGGCATCTCCCCTTCCAAGAATTGCTACTCAACTACCACTTGTCCAACTGATTGACCTCGCAGCACCGTTCATACCCCTCCGACCACGCTATCGGGAGCTGGAAAGTCTGGATTTTTTATTTGCAGGATCCAGTGACTAGTCAAGCGATGTTCGAGTCAGGACATCTATCCCTAGAACGCAGACTGCCAGCTGCCAAGGATTGGACTACGAAGTACAAACGAGACAAAAAGAAGAAGAAAATGGTAGTGGATTATTGGGAGAACAAGTATACTTATGGCTGTCGTGGTTTGTGTGCTGGAGGTAGAAGATGCATCACGATCACCCTGCAACTACAAGCATATCAATATTCTTAAGACATCTCCTTTTTCATTCCTCTAACATACCAAAGAGAAAACTAAAACGCGACCATCTCAATCCCGAATACCTGTTGTGCGTGAGAACTGGGTGCAAGAGGAGGACGCGCGAGGCCGAAAACGATGGAGAAACTTGATAACAAGAAAGATCTCGTTGAAGAAACCGATATTATGGTGGAGCAATATCTAATCTACCTATCTCTGCTCCATTTCTGTGTCTCTCGTGTGCCACTTATTGCTCTCTAAGGCATTGATAAAATAACCAATGAATCAGCCCACTCGTTGGAGCCGACGCAGATCTTGTGCGAGTAATGAATGAATGAATGAATGAATTTAAATAGAGTAGTTTAACTTTAAGTGTTAATATAGCAAGATGAACAAGAACATCAAAATCAAATCTCGAATTTCATTGAGTCTACTGGTCTAACTCCCGGCCCCGACCCCAACGAGAACATCTGGACAGAGCATCTGACGAGTGCAGGACGTCGATTTTGGATGAACCCGTACACCAAAAAGAGGGTTTTCAAGAACCCTATTGCGGTGAAAGCCTATAATCCGATGTATCGAAGTTACGACGTCTATGAAAATATCACCGAAGACGAAGAAGAAGAAACGACCTACTATCGCACTGCGGCGGGGAATCTAGCGTTGGCGGTGAATAGGACTGAATACTGATCGTAAACTGAAAGGTGCTAATAGATAAGGTAGAGGTGTTTTTTTTTTGACTTTCAGAACCGATCATGTGGTGGATGGAATACAAGGGTGCCACTTAGCACGAAACAACTTGAACGGAGGCACGAAACTACTTTAACGGAGGCACGAAACAACTTGAACGGAGGATGTAACGACCGAGACCGCCGTGCATGTTGTCTTCAGCATTTTTGCGTGTTCGAGGGAATGGGAAATTCAATCGTACTGTACAATGTGAAAGGTCTTGATCTAGTACAACATACAAATGATGAATCAACACGACCAATTCAGAGCTCTTTGTCTTAGAAATGAGTGAGCCTTAGCAGGATGCGCGACCGCGCGCGCCGTAATGAACTTCGGGTTAGAGTCCTCAAAACAAGGGGATGTGCTAGATCATGGACCGTGTTTGATGAAAAGTGAACGAACACATCATGCCGGTGCTTCAAGGTCAACGTGTTTTTGCTTTTTGGGAAGTTGCAGGAGAAATCTATGCAACATCAAGCAGCGAACACACGAAGATGCTGGACCACCACAGGCCTTTGAGGACTCTGTCGACCGACGAAGAGGAAGAGCCTCCTGGTTGAGGGAAACGACAGGTCTAGCCTGCTCCGCTAGTTTCCTGGTCTGCTTGCTGCAATTCTTTTTCGCTGACGCAGCAGGAGCAGCGACCACAAGGGGAATTCCTATTCCAATTAGGAGTGATCATGGCACGGGCACCAGAAGAAGAACGGTCGTCCCTCCACCACGTTTAGCACATGCGTCTAAGAACGAAGATGACCCTTCGCCACCACGTTTAGCACATCATGCGTCTAAGAACGAAGACGCAAACGACGAAGACGAATTGGTCAACCCTCCTCGACGAGTACTGTCACGGTGTAGCACTTCCTATCAACAAGATTCTTCTTCCACTGAAGAAGACCACAGCAAGCGTTTTTGGCCTCGTGAGAGGAAGATTTGGGCACTTACGGGGTGGGGCCTCTCTACGAACGCCACCTCCGCAACAGTATGGCATTGGCTAGACCACTATCAGAACCAACTTGAAATGGACCCTGCCAATTTCATCATCTTGCTGTTTTCGCGGAGCAGACAGCGTGTTTTGGAGTTTACAGAGAGGTTGTGTAGGCATGAAGAGGAAGAGGACGAGGTTGCTGTCGGAGGTCAAGTAGTAGAGGGAGGAGAGCGTATTCCGCTTTCGAAAGTACACCAGAGGAAGAAGGGTGTAACCAACAATCTCTTCGTGGATTACACGCCTTACACAGTGGGTCGGATGACAGCATCGAGATTTTATCTGCTAGATTTTGTCGGTGTACAACCTCAAGATTGGATTTTGCAAGCTGACGGCGATGAACTAGCCATGTTTCCTGGGATGATTGTGCCCCGCCCTAGTCGTGGCCCTGTAGTACCTCCAGAACAATCTGGTGGTAGCAGAAGAACTCCACTCGTCGACTTAGTTGATAATCTGGACATAAATGGGGAGAATGCGATGTTCTCGCTGTTGGTGGAGCGCATTGCTGGTGACGGAAATTTGGAAAAACAAGTGGAGCCACTGTATAGTACTACCCAGCAGAGCCGCTCTGAAACATCAATAAGTGATTCATCAACAAAAGTTTCCACAGCGTCTCCTCAGCAGGTTGAGAGAACCAAGAACACCCTCTTCGCTCAGTATCCTTTGACTTGTGCCTTGCAACTGTTGATGATTGCAGCAGATCCACTGAAGATGATACTTTTTAAGGGCACGCTACGATCAGCCGGACACGACGTATTTGGGAAAGTAATGTTAAGGTGCTGGGTTGAAGCATTTCATTTTTACAAGCCTTCTTTATACTTGTTATGAGATAGACTTTACTTAAATAAGTATGAGATTACAACTACCAAAAAATGAAATGATTCAGCCTTTAATGATGGCAGGCTTCTTTCCCAGAGAGCATTTGCCACTGCAATGGGTAGAGGAGAGAGCCTGGCTAAACGCAGAGGATAATGTAGAAGGGAGTGTTAAGGCGTTGCCTAAGTTATAGAAACTCAGTTATGAGTTAATGTATGTGATAAGAAGATGATAATGTTGAGTATGTTGATATTGTTCCTGATCGAGATTATAAACATAAAGATTATCGTCCTTACCTCCTCCATCATGATAATGATTACCAGCATCATGAGGTTCGCTATCACTCTTCCACGAAGCTCGTGTTCTAATGTCTAGCCTGAAGATCAACAAATTGATGGTGCTACAACGACTGGCGCAACAGAGGAATCCTCTAGTACTACAGGTAAAAAGAGGTGGAAGTATGTCCTGGTTCACGGCAGTGAGGAGACCACAGCGCAAATAGACGCTGTTAGCAGAAGCGGAACAGCTCAAGGACGAGAACACATCCTAGAATACGTAGAAAGAATAACACCTGGTAAAGCCTATGCAGAAACTGGATACCATTTGTACACTACGCTCCCAGAAGATTATACAGAAGATATGCAGCCCAAAGAACATGATGACCTCCAAGGACTTCTAGGACAACATTTACCTTCACGACCAGAGACGTATATTGTGATTCCAACTCCGACTATAGGTGGCGGCCATACACTGTTATTGCCAAGACGTGGAATGGAGGGGATTTTTTCTGAAGAAAGTAGTCCTTACGATTTGGCAGGGTCTCGGATCATGTCAGATCGTGGCATTGGCGGAAAGAGAAGGAAAAGGAAAATAACTACAATTACTGATCAAGAAGCAAGTACAACTACTAGAAGTGATCAACAAGGAAATGTATTACCTCCAGCACTTTGTTCTCAGAGATTAAACGTCCGAAGAAAAAGTTCTTCCGCAGCACCGTCATCGTCCTCTCAAGATGACTGGCGTTGTCATTGGTCGCAACATCGCTATGCCCGTAATGTCTTTTGGGAAGAGCGGTATCTTTCGAAAGGCGCAGACGCAATAAATTGGGCTGATATTCAGTCCGCCGCGATGCTAGGGAAAGGTCCGGGACGAAAGCTTCTAACAGACCTCATCAGGCGCAACATCAATAACGTCACTCTGCAAAGCACAAAGGACCATGACCCATTGGCTTTTGTGGAAGAGCAACATGATAGAAAAAGAAGCGCAAACTCATCTGCTTCTGTTTCTGAGCAAAAGCTACGAAGCAAAGCCAGGATTGTCCCATCATGGATGGACATGATGACAAATCCATACGTGCCCTATGACGCAACGAGGCCCGCAGCTATTAGAAAGCCAGCAGAAGGACTAAGAGAAGGGAGGCAGGGAAGCAGGTACTTCTGGTTGTTTCTCATGATGAACGAATTGGTCCAACAAGTCGCGGAACGAACGAAACCAAGCAGCGGGCACGACTGATCGAGAGGAACGGCTGCGCCGTGGGGCTTTGTTTTGGTTCGTTGCTGAGTTGGTGCGCCACCTCTTGCTACGGTCAGGGGGTTGTAAGCGACTGCAGCTTCCGCCGTGCCTGCTCCCTCGTGGAGGGGGGAGGGCCGGGGAAAAAACCAGCAGGGCCGTCGACATTGTTATGCTGCGTGCTGGGAGATGATGAGGGAGACGGCGGCCAGCCTGGTAAGCGGTGGAAGTCGCCGGGGGTGGGGTGTGTTGGGTTTCTGTTTCTTTGCTTGCGGGTGGGAGCGGGATTCTTTGTTTTTAGCAGGTGGGGCCCGCCTATGCCCTCTATGTTTGCCGCGGTAGTTTTTAGCGTTGCTTAGAGGTGGCTGCTTGGTCGTCTAACTATATTTTTCACCTTTGTCCGAAAATTCATACACCCCCGAAAAATGCTGACAGCTGCAGTTGCACTTCCACTTTCTTCAACAACTCCCTAGGCGTTCTCGTTCCCTGATTCCGTTCATCCGTCCTTACCCTGGTATGGTGATGCTGTTCCATTTTAAGTGGACGCAAGGTGCTGCCGTGAAACATAGCTACTTGACAACGAAGGACGGTCTGTATAGCGAGTTTTCGAACGCTGGACTCGGTTCTACAGGAACCACTCGATTGACCAAGTGGGATCGTGAGCTCTTGTGTTTGAAAAGACATCAAGAACAACAAGATCAGGATGAGCAAGACTTTGGTCGACTGAGTATGGCACAGAAGCTACAATTCTTCAGTGAAAGTCCGGACACGGACAAAATTCTAGCATTGCACGGCTTTCGCGGAAGCGATAATGGCACAATCGGTGACGCGATACTTGAGAATCATCTCCTGCGACTCTTCGTTCTAGGATGGGGCAGAGAAATGAACAAGTGGCAGCGAGTTTCTTTCTAGATTAGTATCCGACTACGATGAAAACAACAAGTAGAACAAGATGTTGTAGGGCACGTCGACGTCGAGACAAATAAGCGTGATTATTGGTAGCTCAAATAAATTGTTTCGTCGAGACAAAGCGTAATTATTTATTGGCTAAGAATTGTTTCATTTTTACAAAGCACAATCACAATCACTAACAACAAGAACATCAAAAGCACTAAGAACTGACACTGTTTAAACATCGGAAAGCGCGCGTGTAGCGTAGAAGCCTCGACGAGACAATACTACGTTTAATATGAGACTTGACCACGTTTTCCCAAAACGGAGTAGAGCACCAAGTAGAATTATACGGAGAACGAAGAAACATACTAGGAGCAGTCGCACTATCATGACAGCACCAGCAGCAAGATATACGAACTTGAACTGTTCTCAGGTATGGTGCGCTGCGAGAAAACGCCTTCATGACGACAAGAGTTTCTGCGAAAAAATATAATAACAATAACTCTTACCTCACACGGGGACAGGCCTAATCATATTTTATGCTGAATAGAAGGAGATCGATATCTAGTACTACGTGTACCACCTTTGTAGAAATTCGAGCGGATCTGTTAGGCTACAATTTGAATTTAGGGCAAAAGCTCATACAACATTGTGAAACAACAACTTCTAAAATTGAAAGCTAGCAAGCTACTGTTTCTGCCTGAAGAGTTAGTACTAGACGAGCAACAGTATCGATAATTATACCCTGCCAGCAGGAGCAGAAGGTTTTTATGAGCAACAAATTTATGGACCACGACCACGTCGTCATCGTACAAGGAGGGCTTTGAGGGCTTCTTTGCTTGCTCGATCACTTTCGCTACAACACCAGCTCAAGCTCAACATTTTGTACTCTCAGTAGAAATCCGCGACGGCCCCTTCATCTGTGTCTCCCACAACATCAGCACCACAACGAACACCCATCGTCCGCAAAAAAAATGGCTTCCTCATCAAGTCACATGACGCCTTTAGGGCAGATGGATGAGAGGTCAGTCTCAATGAACACCTTGGACGAACCAGTAATAGACACAATAAAACGCGACTTGAACGCGATAGGGGAGAAGCTTAAATACGTCCTCATGCCACAGGCGAGGGTGGATAAGGTACTTACCTACTCTTAGGTCGTTGTATATGAAATGAATTAGATAAGCATCACCCTGAGTGTTGGTGTCGTGTAGGTAAAAGTAATTTTTTCTGACATTTCGTAGTACACAAATACAAGGTGCATCAACTTCATCCAATAGCCTACACTATGAAAAAATGTTATCCATCAACCACTCTTCGGCAGGGCGCAGGGCTAAGGAAATGGGACCTGTGGGGACCATTGTTCCTTTGTCTAGGACTCTCAACGATATTAGCAAGCCAAGCTCATAAAGACCAAGCAGGGAAAGCTTTCGCTTTAGTGTTCATTCTCGTATGGTATTTCTAAATTAGGCTCACTTTATTACCTTTTTTAGAAGTCGAAGTCCTAAATCAATTGATAAAACGATGTCGCGCTGTGTCTGTGACATAGCTGAAATATGATCTTTTTTTCCAGGCCGCAGCAGCTCATCGTCCACTAGCTTTGCCTACATCAATGAGACAACCAAAATATATCGCACTCATTACCTCTACACCAGGGCCGGATCCGGAGTAGTTACGCTGAACACAGTGCTGCTAAAGGGCAAGATAAGTTTCTTCCAGAGTGTGTGCGTTCTTGGTTACTGCATTTTCCCACTAGTCCTTGCTGCTTTCGCTTCTGCGCTTATTAGCTACAAGCTGTTTAAGGTACAAACACTTGCGCAAAATTTTGTGAAGACTAATATATTTATATAGTGCTTTCTTGTTCTTCTGGAAGGAGATGGAGTCTTCACATGAGCCTCCATTCGGCTGCTCCGTCATTTCATCTCTTAACTGTGTCCGTAGACATGACTTTCATTCGTCCCTCAATCGATCACAACTTTCAGGTAATATTCGTCCTCGTGGGTTTCATTTGGTCAACAGGGGCTTCCGTCGGTTTTATGTCTGACACCGTTCCCGAGGACCGGAAGGCCCTGGGCGTCTATCCTGTTTGGCTGTTCTATGTAGCAATTGCTTGGATGATATTACTTGCATGAGAAAGCACTTCTAAGCAGGACAACAGCAAGTTGAATTTTTGTGGAGGACACAGAAGTTAGAAACAAAATGGATCTGAAGGAGGTCGGAAGCAATGGGAATAATTTCTGGCGATACAACGATGACGATGAATGATATCCTCGGATGGTGACATGAATCATTCAATTTGCTGGAAATACTCATGTCGTGTGTTCATCTGTCCAATAACATGTTCGCTGAGCAGAAGACGTGGACATGATTGCTCAACAACAATTGCAATGTCCTCGTCTAAGAATTATTCTGCTCTGCAAATACGGAAATCCATGCATGATGCTCTTGAGGAAAAACTGAATCACTGCTTACTACAATTTGACGATGAACTCTTATAGATGCTTCCTCACGACATTATGGTGAGGCAAATAACAACGCAGACCTCTCTCTTCTTGATGTCGATTTTCAGTTAATTTTGATTCTCGGCTTCGTCGTTTGCACCGATGAGCACTTGCCGAAGAAAGGAGTAGTGATGTCGTAGAGATGAACTTTGATTCGCATATACTCGTTGTTGACGGACGGAAGTCGCCTGTACCCGCATAAAATTGCAAGATGAACGTCCTCACTTTGTTTTTGACTGTTTAAATACACGCTAAAAATGTCAACATTCAATGATTGGATTAGCCTCGACCTAGTTGTACTTAATAATTATGCTCCAGCAACAACGTACACGTACTAGACCACAGCTCACATTCAACGACGAAACCAAAGCGCATCTACGAAACAACATCAAAAATAGAGAAGGATTCTTCTGGTAAGCACGCTGCTTTCAGAATCAGAAATAGATGCTTAGAGTCTATCTCTATCAACACTGTAGAGAAATTCAACATCAAGAACAAAAAAAATGTCTGACTTCGTCAAGCTGAAGAGTTCTCAGAACGATGTTTTCGTCGTCGAAAAAGAAGTGGCATTGATGTCCCAACTGCTCCGAACCATGATTGACGACTGCGCGAGTGACGAGGAAATCCCGCTTCCCAATGTGAAGACGCCAATTCTTCAGAAGGTACTTTCCGTTTGCTATTGCTAACTACTGGCAGCACTAGAAGAAGTTGAAGCACTCACAACTACAAGTAAGTACTAGTGCAACTATTACAGTTTTAATGTTATTTGCGATCAGCCTCACCCTCAGCTCTTCTACTTCTCCATGGTAGCTCTAGTCGTGTGGTGGTGCTTGATACGGATGTACACTCATCTATTTCCGATAGCAGTAGAGCCAGAGGACACAACGAACAGTACAATTACAATTCTTGCTTTCAGGAACAAATTGGTATCAGCATTATGATTACGTATCGTTGTGCATTTTTTTCGAAATTGTATCTAACCAGGTCATCGACTACTGCAAGCATCATCGTGAGGAGCAGCCGGAAGAGATCCAGAAGCCCCTGAAGAGTCAAACCCTCACCGAATGCGGTGTGTCAGAGTGGGACTCGAACTTCGTTCACATCGAACAAGAAACCCTGTTCGAGTTGATTCTTTTATGGGGATATGAATTTGAGCATCCGCTTGATGAACATTTCTACTTGTTGTATGATCTCTACTAAAAACTACCTGGCTGTTGAACGTGAAAAATGACTTTACATCCTCAGTTTTTACTTTCGCTTCTTCTACTTTTGATGCAGTCACTCCTGAAAAGTCTACTTAGCCTTACTCAAAGAAGTATGTGCTGCGTCCATCCCTCTGCAACAAATATACCCCCCCAAACCTGTTTTGGCCTTTTTCTAATCCCTGCCGCGAACTACCTCGATATCAAGTCTCTGCTGGATCTCACCTGCGCTAAGGTGGCGTCCCTGATCAAGGGAAAGACACCGGAAGAAATCCGCCAGCAGTTCAATATTGCCAACGATTTCACTCCGGAAGAGGAGGCCCAAGTCCGAGAGGAGAACAAGTGGTGTGAAGATGCCTAAAACTAGAGGAGCACTTCCACTTCTTATCCTGAAGGCGACACAAGAAGATGCATCTGATATATAAGAAGCTGGTGGAGCAAGGTGCTCTTTCTCAATCCTGACTTTTCAATTAATGACTTATATCATAACACCACATAATATTTAATATTGCGACGACCACCTCTCAATTTGAGTGCTAGGCTCATTCAATTTATTTCAGCGACTTCGACGACTCTGACCCACATGATGCAATAGCTGAAATTAAAACTCCAGATGAATTTCGAAGATGACCACCTTTAGAACTTCTAAAGTCATTTTTTCATTCAAAACTTCTACCCCAACGAACGTCTTGACCCCTTCTTGTTCATATTCCGACCTGCATGAAAAATTGTGCAACATGTCGATACTATTTCTGCGTATATGAAAAAGATCTTCAACATTCATCTTGAGGTGGTGATCGCATAACGAAGATAACGACCTCCACATTATAACCAACAATGTGTGTGGTCGCTGAAAAACAAAAAGCCTGATGTGATAATTTTTATCAGTCAAAGTAGTACCACCTGCTCCAACTGTAGTTGAATAAAAAAATATTCAATTTTCAGCCTCCCTTGTCCCGATCAAATGACTCTCGTCCTCTTCCATACTGATATGGCAGGCTGTTACCCAACTCTCCTTGTGCATTCATTGCACAGTGGTCCTGTTCATCAGACAATTTTCTCAACATCTGCAAAGAACAAGGAGAACTACGTAATAAATATCTTTATACTGTTGAAGATGTTGACGAATCAAAACCACGAAGGAACACATCCGCCCAATGCAGCTGAGATCAATGCATCTTGTGATCAGTCGATGTAAGTACATAGAGATATTAGACGAATTTTTAAGTATGAATATGATGGTAAGAAGCGCCACATGTATTATTGCCTTTGTTTCGAGGACTTGTAATTGTATGTAGCAGGTTTTTGTTGATTTTTTTCGCTCTACTTGTACTAGGTAGAGCAACATCTTTCATTCAACAATAAAGACTTGTAGCGCATCGAGAAAAAGCTTAGTACTAGTAGGTATAACTTTATTCATCGTCATCGATTCTTCAGCAGCAAGGAGCAAGGTATAGATAAAGATACTGACAATCAGCAAGAGCATTCAACATGTCTTCCTCCGGCGGCATCGGTTTTACCACTCAACTTCAGGACGAGGTGGATGATCCTGAGTGGGTCCTCGTGAAACCCCCTTGGGCTCGTGGCGTCACCTATCGGAGTGTAAAACGGCCACCTGGTGTCTTCGACATCTACGATGAGAAGATGCAACGAGCAGGGAGAAAATTGATGGCGGAAGGTGGAGGTGACTCTGCTGGTGGAAACGGAGGAGGAGGAGGTGGAAACGGAGGAGGATTCAGACTTGCTCGGTCCCTAGACGACGATGCAGACATCGACTTTGGCGCAGAGCATGATGGAAGATGGGAATTTTTACCAGATGTAGATCGTTTCGAATACAGGCTGCCTGTGCCACCAGTGTACTACAAGTTTCTGATCGGCAGCAATAGGAAGACCTTGACGCGGTTGCAGCAAGAGTCAGGCGCCGAAATTCGGATTCCCAGTTCGAGCGGTGCGGGGATGGGCTCAAACAGCTTGGCGGCGGCCGCAGCAGTGAGTAACACAGTGCGCAAGGATTTGCAGGCACTGGAAGCACAAGACGTCGTGACGATCCGCGCTCGAGACAAGAGGACGATTTTGTCCGCTGTAGGACTGATCGAATACACCATGGAGACGTGCGAGAGCAAGATTCCGAATACGCACTTCATCAACATTCCAATAGCTGTTGGGAAAAACGCTAGTGCTGGGACTAATGCGGCTGGTAATGGTGTAGCTGTGGGTAGTCGTGGTGCTGTTCTTGGTGGTTCATCATCTTCTTCATCTTCAACATCGGGAGGAACTGCGTCGTCCAAGATCCCCCCAGCCTCATCCCCCGTCGAACGCTTCCAAAAGTTCTTAGACAGCAAGCAAGCGTTGGAGTTGAACTCACATTATTTTCAGAAGCCAGAAAAGTTGCATTTCACCTTGATCATGCTGAAGCTGCACACAGAAGAGCAAATTCAAAAAGTGAAGCAGATCTGTGTCGAACTCTCGCAGGACGCGGACTTTCTGCAGTATTGCCAGGGCTTCCGCATGCGCTTGAGGGGCTTGCACTACATGAATGACGACCCCAGGCAGGTGAATGTTCTCTATACCGAAGACATCCGAGAGGAAACGAGAAACGCCGTCAATCGGATTGCAGGCGTGCTCTTTGATGCTTTGGTTCGTGCTGACGTGGTCACGAGAGATTACCTAATGCAGCAACGGCTGTTGTCCAGCGCAGGGGATCCGGAGATCAAGATCCACTGCACGTTGGTGAATACCAAGTTCTATGCCCAGTACATGGAGCGCAAGGGAGAATGGTCGGCTGAGAAAGCGTTAGAGGATCAAGAACAAGGAAGATATTTAAACGCAAAGCCATTGTTGGACGCTTTTGCGGGAACAACTAGTACGGCTACAGGAGGAGGCTCTTCAACAGAACTCCAAACTGGCTTCGACTTTGGGGAAGTGGATGTTCGAGAAATCCACTTTTCAAACTTGTTAGAGACTAATCGCGAGAACCGGTATTACGAACAACTAGCAGTGTTGAAGTTGGGAGAAGACAATCTCTTGTGATGAACACTGTTCTTGGTACTAACTGTTTTTGGATTCCCCTCCAAATATCGTCCTCTAATAAACTATGCCCTGATGATGTATTCGTTGTTTTGAATTCACTGACCACGCACCAGATCATGAAAGTTTGATGTTTTGAGAACCGTGAAGAGGCAGTAGAGGCACTTCTTGTGCTATGCGCGAAAAAGTCTCGAGAAAGGGGAGAAGTGTTCAACATTGGAGTTCGGAGGAGCAAAAAATTTACCCCGCCGTTGTGGTTCATCATATGAAGATCTGTACACCAGCAAAAGATCGTCATTACGTACTAGAGACTGACAGAAGATCACGATATCTTCTTGCGCACATAAAGAAAGACGCACCGACATCGCAGCACGAAGGATCATCTTGAAGATCTGTCACGATCCTGGGTACGAAGATGCAAGAAAGCTTCTCGTTTAGACTTCATCTTTGAGACCTGTCTACGTACTTGGGAAATAAACTTGAACAGCGGGTAGCGGGCAACTAGAGTGGAGTAAAATTTTGAAGGTTTTGACTTGTTCTTGCTGTTGTTTCGTTATAGCGTTTTGGTTCTGCTTCTTTTTTGGTGTTGGAAAGAACAAACTTCGGACATTATAGTCGCAGTTCTTGTATCATCTTCAGAAGTTCTTTGTAGTTCATTTTTCGGCGACCAAGACTTTGTATCTATGACAAACACGATGGCAATCACTATGCCAGAGGAACCTCCAACTAGAACGGGCCCAGCCCTAGGCGCAGGCCCAGCTCCCAAGGTTGTAGTTGCACCTACTGCTACTCCGACTCTTGGTACCCGCGAACGGCGTGCACGCTTTCTTTTAAGCCTTTTCGAAGAGGCTGAGACTGAACAGTCTAGACGAGACAAGGCGATCTCTTACGTCGAGCATTCAAGCAAGGTTAAGACTTTGGAGGATGCAGAGGAAAGAGACCCGATCGTGTCTCGTCGTCCATCGAAATGGCCAAAAATGGAGGTGGTTTGGTTCTTAGAATCAACGGACGACAAAGAAGGCGAAGGCGATGTTGGTGCCGACGGGAAGCAAGGCGATGTTAGCGTCAACGGCGTGGAACAACAGGCGGGCTTTGCGCAAGAAGCTCAACAGGAAGAAGGTAATGGGCCCCAACCTTTACAACCAGAGCAGCAAGCATCTCCTCCTTCCAAAACAAGACGAGCACGCGGTCAACAACTCCCGCTCGCCTATAAGCAGCTAGAGGAAAAGTCACTTTTAGTGGAAGCCTTCCTTGGTAGCCTCGGGGAAAAAGAGAAGGGTACACTAGCAAGGTATGCTCGCGAGGAGTTGCTGCATATCGGAGCTTTAATGGATAAAAAACGCATGTTACTCAAAGGACCGGAGGAAAGACGACGTGTGTTACCATCTAGTGCGCTGCTAGATAAGATAAAAACTGTGATGAACATGAAAGGGACGATGAAGCAGGGAGATGCAGCAACTTCTTGCGAACGGGAGAATGCTTCGCCTGAGGAGAGCAGCTGTGCATCTGACGTTCGAGTGGATGACCAAGAACGACCTGAGGAAGCGAGCGTGGTAGACAAGACGAGTTCAGTACCGGATGAGACTTTGCCCACAATAGCGAGTTCGATAATTTGCCTCCGCTTTCCGATATCCTTAACAGCCCTCCGCGAGCATCTCACAGGCCCCAGGCTTGATGCCGCTCTACTAGCTTCGGTCAAGAGTGCTAGCGAAGACCTAGCACAGCTACCGAGGAACTGGCACGAAGCTTCCTCACAGGCCAAGGTTGAAGCACTAGCGAGTGCCCTAGTACGTGGGCTGTACGGCCATGTAGATGCGATGCAGCCTGAATCTGAGCTATTCCGAGAACAGATTCGCGCAGTAGAGGACATGGATTTGGTGTTGAAAGCATTGTTGGATATGTACGCCCAAAGGAAGAAGGAGTTGAAGAATCCTGGTCAGGTCGTGAGCACTGGAGCAGCTGTGAAGGTGCATAAAACGCAGATGAATGGTCGACGTAGCCGTAATAAAGGAAACCTTCAGACGAAACAAAATCCTCCTATCAGTGCAGGTGTTTCAACGTCAGTTATTGTCCAGAATGGAATGACTAACGTTGCAGCCCGCGCAGTGGCATCTCAGTCCAGCACTTTGGGAAAAAATGCAACGAAGCACCACAAAGACAAAGTTGTCGCTGCTCAGGCGTATCAGCATGCAGGACTCACTGGGGGAGGCATGACGAGCAAGGGGTCTTCCAGAAAAGGAGGAGGAAAGAGAAACAAGATGAAACAGACAGCCTCTTCGACCCCGACTCATCTCCAACATGCTCCAGTGCAGCTGTCCTCTGCATCGAGTTTCGGTGTTGAAAATGGTAGCACCTCAACTGATGGCGGGGGCCAACTGCTGCAGTTATCGTCGGTATCTTCAGCGGAGTCCTCAAATAGCGTAGTCAACGATCTCGCTGACCCTGCTTCAGAAGGTGAAGAGAATGAAGACAGCTGCGAGGAGGAAGACCCATGGGAAGTCGGCACTTGTAATATGGTGCTCCCGCTTGGTAAAAATAGTACTAGTGCCTCCACCACTCAGTCGAACCACAAAAATGCTCCAGCAGGAGGCACTGAACAAGGCCAGCACTTGTCACGAACGAAGCGTCGAGTCGAGCAACAGAAAAATGCTTTGCGCAACAATACGGCCAGACTTGGGGCAGCACTGCGGTACTTGACTGAGCGAGGCGCAGACATTGGCAAGACGTTGCAATTCGAGACGCCTTACATCGAAGACATAGTTGAGGGCCTGACTTCGGAGCGCCTGTTTCATGAGGGTCTGCTATCGCAGATTTTGCTGGTGGATCACGATGTGTCTATTGATGAGGATAACGAACACAAGGTGGATCAGACTGGTTCTGGAAAGGAGGACAGATTATGGTCAACATTTAGTGTGGTCCATCTTTCTCGGCATCTTGGTCCCCTTTTGTTCCCCTGTATTCTTTTCATGAATATATATTACAAAGGGAACAATAAAGGGGTCGAGCTCGAGATCATGAGGGGACCAAGTAGATACAATCTAGCAGACTCTAAACAGAGATAAAAGAGACCGGGTCGAGGAGGAAAGTGCTGGGCCAAGTGTCGATGAGATACTAAAGAGACTCGAAGAATCTCAATCTCCTTCAGGTGCTGCTGGGACCAAGAAGAAGCGTTCTCTTTCTTCTACCTCTTACAATAGCAGTTCCTCGTCAGGCTGCTCTTGTACTACTTCAACATCATCCTCCTCAGAAGACGACGACGATGATTACGTCGTTTTAGCCAATAACCCATATGCTTCTCTACTTGGCAACGACGCATTTACGATGCCCGATGGTTCCTCAGGAGATGAACGTTTGGAGGACCCTGCTTTTGTTAGCCTTGACGGTTTTTTGGAAGATGGGATGAACCAAGAACGGGGGTCGGCGTCGGTGTTTGTACCTGCTTCTCGTGCTGGTGCTCCTCTACCGAAGAAGTCGCAAAGGCGGTCTCGAAGTAGGACGAATGAGGGCGTGACCAGTGGCACTCAAAAGAAAACAAAATCCGAGAAGAAGCGCGCTGCTTTGCTGTTGCAGTGGCTAAGAGAAGAGGAGAAGAATGTGAGGGAAGGGAGGCTGTCTCACCCTAGTGCAGCGGCTGCTCGAGCCTACGAGCAAGCTCTGGCTTTGGAGAAAGAGCGAAAAAGGGAACATTTGACAAGGAAGCGACTACGGTTGCGACGACAGGTCCTCAAGGCTTTGCCCAAGTTTTTGCTACAGAATGAAGAGAATGACGTGGAACCGGGTGACGCTTTTCTACCAGGATCATCGTCGTCAGCTGATCCTGATGTTGACCCATGCAGTATACGAGCTGAAGAAAAGTTGATCATTGACGCAGTCGCAAGGCTAGTATCACACTCGGCGCCTTCGTATGTCCTCTCTGGTGGTGGAACAGGAGGTGGAGGACCTGACTACAAGTTGTCTTCATCTAGCTCCACGGCACTGCTCTTTGAAGATTTTCCAGCAGTGACATTTGGGAATTTGTTACAGACACGTGCACATGCGGAGTATGTGTGGACAAAGCTCTCATCAGATAGTAGTGGGGACAGTCATTTTGAGCAGGAGGTGCTAGAAGATGAGCACTTTTATGCAACTGCATTAGGGGCTCTCGCGGTTTTTGTGGGACGTCAAGCGCAAACGGCTGGAACAGTAACAGAAGGTGGAAGCACGGTTTCATCCTCGTCACCAGTACCTGCCGCCATGTTGCCTTTTCTACATAGCTTAGCAGCTTGGGCACTCGATCAATTACAAGTGAGGCGTGCAGCTTCGTCTATGGGCGGAGAGCAGGGTAATGGCTCTTCAGGGGATGCCACGAGAGCTCTTGATGAAGACGCAGCACATCATCAGATGACTCCGGATCATGAAAATTTCCACAGTGCTACGGCATACTCGTTGCTTGAAGTAGATGGGTTTGACTCCGCAAGGACAACGACATCTTCTGACAACCCCACATGCCCCAACCTGATAATACGAAGAGCCTTGATCGGTCTCCTGTGTAGCTTCAAAATACCCTTCCCGGAGCACTTGACTCTGAGACTTATCGATACGCCTGACGTTAACCGCGTTCTTGTCTGTCAAAATCGTTTGCAAGATCACGCTCTATTGCGGGAAATATGCGGATCATGATATTTGGCATGTTGTAAGTACGGTAAGCATTCGTATCACAACTGGGAAGCTATTGTCTATCAAAAGGCAATTACATGTGGTAGAATCTTTTAGTCCCCGGAGGGCGTTGTTAAACGTTCATAAATTCTTCCTGCCGTGTTCAAGAGAAGCTGCTCGTGAGGCGGACATCCTTCCTCGAAAAATTCGGTTCATTTTTGATCTGTCTCGGTAAAAAGTCGGTTCTTGAAGATTATCTCGGTCCTGCCTCATCTGTCTCTGTCAAAGTATCGAGATCCAGCCCTAGACCGCTATCTTAGTGCCTTCTGACGTTATCTTGTCCCCGTTCCCAACGCCCCACAATTAAAATAGCTGACGTCCTTTAGTGAGTAGAGGTAATAGCAACACCGCCGCTGATGTTTTTAGCATTTCAGACACCATCGCAACAGCTGAGCAGTTATCAACATTCCACTTCCAAGTAGTGTATCTATAATCAGGAACAAAAAGCTACAGCCACCTTCCACTAATAGTACAACAACTACCATAGCAGATCATGAGAAGATGTTGAAAGTAGCGAATTCTTTACCAGAGTAGAAGTTGTAGAGAACTACAGCAACCTCTACAAAAAGGCGACCACAAGATGTCGCCGATCCCTACAGATTTGAAGCCCAAAGAGGGCAACATAGACGTGGACACAAAGGATTTGCAGGTTATCGCTACGAGCTTGGATCCTAGAGTGGTCACTGCTGCCTTGAAGAAGTTCAGGTACTAGTACTAGGGACTCTGACATAGTGTTGATGCTGATGTTGGACGCTTGACTCACAATGTCTTGTCGTTGTTTACCACTTTGGTGACCCACACGTAGATCAACCCTTTGTCCACCTTCATTCTTGTACAATAGCGATTTAAAGTCATGAAGATACAGCTGTTGTACCTAACCTTCTCATCTAGGTTCATAGCTCGAACCGAGACGCTCCAGCACCGATTCATTGAAGCAGAGGGTCTCCTCTATGTGATGACATGTCTGACGAGGTATATGTGGAATCCGGCTGTATGTCGCGAGGCCTGCAACCTTCTAGGAGGATTCACAGCACAACAAAGCTGTCATGCGGTACTTTAATACAATTTTCATCGGAGGACTAGAAGTGGAAACTTACTTCGTCTTTGTTCCACATCACTTACTGAGGTTTACTTGACCTCAATTTCGGCGACCCATTTGTTAACTATGTATCAACTGCTACTGCAATTGCTCGCTCTCGCCTAACATGTCGTCCCCTACCCCTCCTCATCTTTCTCAACGCAGCAACTAGTCCGCGAAGGCGTTCTCGACGTGTTGTTCGCATTGACACTGACGCACTCGAAACCGGCATTGGAAAGGCCGGAGGAGACGGAAATTTTGCTCACAGTCGTAGAAGCTGTCGCAAATATCACGGCGAATGAGGATATGGAGGTAACTGGATTTACTACAGATGTTCCTTTGACGAGAATTGGTCACTAATTTCAATGTTGAAATTCAAATTGAATTTTGTCGTCGATTCCACCTCCTCTTCGCATATATCCCCATCCCAGAGGACCCATATTTGACTCCCACCATTTTGATAACAATGCAGATTCGCAAAGCCTGTGTTGACAAGGGTGCCGAGAGGATGTCGGCTCTGGTGAACGACGTCATCTTGAAGGAGAATAAGCAACTAACGCCATCCCAGATTCATAGATTGAAATTGAACGGGAATCGATTGCGGCAAAACCTGGAAAAGCTCTGTGCCTGTGAGAAATGGAACGATAGGAGTAAAAGGGATCAGAGGTACTGCTGCTCGAAGATGTTGATAATTCATCAGTAACTTGTAAGATAGTTGTATGGTTCTGGTATTTGGTAACCTGAATTTGATCCTAAGGGTTCTCTTCTTGTTTTCCCTTAGGATCAAATTCAGGTTACCAAATACCAGAACCATTCAATAGTACAACAACCCAGAAGATGCATTTGCAACATTTTGTTCATCTCTTTCCAAGGTACTGGCTGAAGAAGGAGGTTTTCCCGATGACAAAGCGCGACGACCCTACGTGGAAGCCTCCGAAGTAAATGATTTTTTGCACAGAAGGTAGGAGACATGATGCAGCACGCGGCTGGGTCGTGTACTATTTGTACAGAAATTATGTTACAGAGCTACTCCTGCTACGATTTAAGAGTAGAGCTTCCATTTCCATCAGCATCATCACGACCACATGACATAAGACGTTAAGAAGACCATTTGACTTACTTGCATGGGTTTTTAGGAATCCAATTTCATACTAAGAAATCCATCACATCACACAACAAACATGCAATAAAAACATCAAAACTGTCATCGAGTTTTTTTGGTTCGGCTTTATACCGTACGGGCTCGTTCTTGTATACCTAATATGTGTAGTTAATGCGTGTTGGACTTGGATACAGGTGCTGTTACTCCTGTTGAAACTAAGAACTATAGCATTTGCTTTGGAAAAAATGTTGGAAAAATGAGCGAATGACCGAGAGTCAGGTCCCTTCAAGTAAAGAGAACTTACAACTTGATCTGAATTTCGATGCATCAGTGTGGTGTCGTGATCGTATGAAAGATTGCAAAAAGTGTTCGATTGATACGCTTTTCATCCAGCGAAAAATGCTCCTTCTATCTACTGACGAGCTCTTCTGTCGAGAGAAAATTTCATCTGTTTGAGTGCTGTGAGAGAAATAGATTTTATGTCGGTGTCCTCAAGAAATGATCCAAGGAAAAAAAACGATCCAAATCCTGAAATCTAAACAATCCAAAAATCAAACAAGATCCCACTAACAAGATCCCAAGAAAAATGAAAGATCCAAAACCATGACCCTGAGAGTAGATATGAGACGTTTCATCTTGTCGGTCAGGTCTAAGAACATACAACATCTTGTGGATTTTTGACGAGTTGATTTATTGGTCGAAAGCAGACCTATCTGTTGGAAGAGACCCGTGTGTCAGTGTAGGTGTGTAGCATCGGTATCTTAGTTCCTGCTCAGTAGCAGTTCTTGGTTGCCAACCAGCGTCCACCTTCCACCTTTCATTGAGTTTGAAATCGTTCAGTGGTTGTGGATTAACAAGCCTTCGTTTGTTTTCCCCTGCCTCTTTTTGCAACAACCCTTCATTGAGCGTGTTTACTGAAGTGTTTACTGAGGTGTCGTAATGAAACCAAGATATTGAGTAATTTAATACTGATTGAATATTGTTCATATTGCGTAGAATTATATCAAGACAAATAAATTGACGAGAAGTAGTACTAGATTCAACACATTCAGATAATCAGTAGATAGTAGGAACAAGTGTTCCACTTTTAATTTTGTTCAACAACTAAAAAATCTTCTCAAATACAAATTCGATCACCCATTCACGAAGGGGAAGATGTCGTCTCTCGGCGGCCAGCCCGTCCCGGCTCTGCCGTTCACAATCTACAAGGGGTTAACGGACAACGAGTTCAAGTTCACCGATTCCGAGCGCCGTTTGATCTGGCGCAAACTGAATGCTCCCAAGCAGCAGTTGACCACCGTTGCCGCCATTCGTCGTGGGTTGGATCAAGTATATTTAAGGCTATACCTAATACATCCTTGGACGCATCCTTGAAACTACGTATGGAGGAGTATCCACCTAAGGGAATAATACTCTCCCATAGTTGTACTTTTCAAGGATGCACTTCTTGAAAGATGAATTACGGACAGCTCCTCTAATATATGGGAGAAGTGCGACTCCTTCGTCCGCCTCCACATCTACCGAAAAGTGGACCAACGTGGATGCAGAACTCGGCAATGACACCGTGAATTCTACTTCCACCGTTGAGGTGCTGTTCGAAGATGACGATGCTTTTGTGGAATCGGGTACGAATCCGGAATGCGTGCAGTTCTCTTGGCTTTTGAGGGAAATGCTCGCTAGGAAGCAGATGGCAGATGATCAGAAGGAGAAGTCTACGATGTTGACCAGCCCCTACGCAATCCGCTTTGTCGATTTAGAACGCCCTAACGAAAAGGGAGGCTTTGGACCACGCGAAATCGCGTTGTCGCGCGATTGCGCAGTGTCGTTAGCGGAGATCCTGGAGACTAAACGGTTCAAACGGTTGGTCGCTTTGCCACGGAAGATTCCGGAAATCGTCTTTCACGAAAATGATACGCCGTACTTTTTATTTTACTTCGATGTTCATCTTGAAGATCAAGGACCTTCATCTACTTGGTCGTTTCTTTAATAGGTGTAGTAGACCTACTTAGATCTCCTGACAATGACGTCATCGTATATGATCAATGAGAATGAATGATTTTCTACTTCATCAGGCACATCAATCAGTCAATCAATCAATCTAGTTCTTGATGCAGTTGTATCCACTATTTGATAGATTTGATACATACTCTTACTTCTCCCAGGAGAACAAGTGAATACATATACAAGCAGAAAAATCGTAACTCTCGTCTTCACAGGGGTGTTTTCGTCGACACTGACGCTGTTCTTGGAGAGAAAAGTTGGCATCGTGCTACTTCCGAAATCGTCGCTCAGTTCCGAAGAGAGTGCGGCTTCCCTTCTCGCTTCATGCCGACTTTGGTTGGCGTCAACTCGGCTTCTCTCGCGTCGCCGCGTTGCAGTGGCGATGAGATGATGTCGCCGGTCAACTCGCCTTCCCACTCGTCCAGCGGTGGTGGCCATAACATGACCTCCCGTCAGGTCTACAAATGTGAAGATTTGATTTCTGGGAAGCCGATTAGTGCAGCGAACCCGTCTTTGGTCAGTGGATTGGTGCATTTCCGGGAATTGTGGATTCTATACACGTTGTCGCATCCAGCTGCAGCAGCTTTGATTGCAGACATCGTGCTTGCCAACATGCGCAAAATGACCACACCGACCGCGGAACGCAACCGCCGCATGCTCAATGTGCCCATGCTGCCTCGTTCTTTGGAGTCCAAGCACATTGCGCGTCGCTTGGCTCTGGAACATGACAAGGGCGTTCTGGTCCTCCTGCACAACGCGAACGTGTTCTACGTCGACCACGACCGAGCTAACAAATTGCCAAGTTTGAGCCCATTACTTGGTCCGGCTGGCAAAAGTGGCACTGGTGTTGCAGTTCCGTCGAATCCGCTCATGAGCTCTCACAGCGAAAAGCCCATCCACGACCATCAAGAATTTGAGAAAGACGGCACGCATTACATGAGCGACTACTTGCATAAGGAGAAGCGCTTTTTTTTATTTGCTGACGGCGAGACGATCACGCACACTGCTGACCGCACGATTACGGCGCAAGCTCGAGGTGGAGCTGAGATCGACATCACGGTGGAGCACGACGTTTCGGTGGATGTGCTGCCGGATGGAGAGAGGATCACCAAAGATCATGTGAAGGCTAGGGTACTACTTACTTTGAAGATTTACGAGGACAAGGAAATTATGCCTTTTGGTTACAACTTACTTCACTGTAGATGCGGGCTAGTATACGAATTCACGTTCTTCCTCCTTCTCCTTGTTCTATCGTATTCTAATCCATATTTCCCACTTATTATACATAGATACTTTGCACCTCCTCATTTTCTTTTTCACATGATTATGAGAAGAAAAATGACAACTCACCCGATGATGCAACAGATGCACCGCGAGATGTTGGTCAAAAGCGAGAACGGTTTCATGTTGTACACGGAAACGGACACTGAGTCGCATGACGAGATTCGCGATGAGCTGCCTTTGGTCCGCATCCAGTTTTCCGATCGTACCCTTCTACGCATCGCCAACTACAACGACTGGCACCGTGGCCATCCGCCTAAGAACATGCTTCGACGCTCGTTGGACCTGGAACGTTACGCTCGTGACGGCGGCAAGCGCTTTTTGAAGGAGTACTTCGGAGCTGAGAAGTTGCTGAGCCATCAGGCGTTGCCGATTTCTCCCGAGATGAGCGCACACAAGATGCAGGTGTATTCGCCTACAACTAAGGATGGTAAGAAGGCAGGAGGTGCGAACCAGATTCATGCTGCCGAGAACTCCAAATACTACCGTGCCTACGAATGTCTTGCAACTTACACCGTTCCGGAGCCAGCCGCAGGCGACGTTCCGCATCGTGGATTCCACGTGGCTCAGAAGTTTGTGCTTCTCGACAACCCATGGAAGTTTGCAGTTGCTCTCGGTCACGTCGATTTGCTGCGTCGTTTGGTTGCGCAGTTTCCGGATTACTCGCCTGAAGCGTGTTTGGATGGCAGTCGTGTTTACGACTTGCTCTTTTCGGAACAAGCCAGCCGCTTCGGATTTCACGCTGTCCACACTTCGCGCAAAGTGAAGGGTCAAATGCTCGAAATTTTGCTTGCCCATCCTTTGGCGAACCCGCACTGGCTGTTGCACATGCTGTTGGTCTGCTTCCACGAACAAGCCGGAAGCTGGGCAGCGATGCGCGAACTGCCGACCGACTACGTGAATGTCCTCCTCAACTGCGCTCTCACTTCTGCGCGTCAGCGTGGCGTCAAGAGTGAGCTGTTTTTGACGTACATTCGGCAGGAATTGAGCTGTGTGCAGAAGATGGCTGAAGTCATGCGCCGTCTGGAACAGGAGAAATACGGCTTCTTCGGTTCGACGAGCAGCAAAAACAACAATGTTCTCTTTACACAAGAACAAGGGAAGAACAGTTCTTCTAAGATCACAGTTACTGCTCCACCCGCGAGTCCGAACAGCAAGAAACTCGATCTCTCGATCGTTTCTCCGGAAGTTCAAGCCCTGGAAGAACGTCAAAGCTACCTGGTTCATCTGCAAGACCATTTACAATGGGGTCTGCACCGATTGCTCGACTACAAGGACTACCAAGGCCACAAGTTCAACGTAAACGGAGCAGTTGCGTTGCCGGATGCAAACTTGAGAGAGATTTCTCTGTTGTCGGTGTGCGCAGTCCAACATTTGGACCCAGTCAGAGAACAAATGACAACCATCAAAGCGCGATACGGACCGAATACAATGCGAGTGCCGCGAATTTGGCCGACGGGAGCGAAGGGGGCGGTATTTCTGATCAAAATATAAACTGACTTCAATCTTTCTGGTCTCTGCTTCATGTTCTTGATTCTCTGTTGAGCTTGAGATGAAGAATGTTCTTGCTCCAACATGGTGCTCTTCTCCTTCTAAATACTTTCTTAGAAACAACCACTTTTCAGCTCGATCCCTAGGCTTATCCCTTCAAACAATACTTAGAAGTCAGACTTCTAAGTATTGTTTGAAGGGATAATTTTTTGATCGTGCCAGCATCAGGAGCACTATAGTCTTCACATAAATATTATTTATCACAAACTTCTACATCACTACAGCTCGGCAACGAAAACGACACTCGGACTCTGGACCATCGCATCTTCTGGAAGCCTTTGTTCATGCTGATGAACCGTGACGACATCGATGTGAACGCCTACTCTGCAAATGGCAAAACTGCGCTTCACCTTGCTATCGAACTCGGTAACGTCGAAGGTGTGGAACTGTTGCTGCAACACCCTGGTGTCAACATCGGACTCAAGATTCAGGCGCCGGAAACGATTCTGGCTTCCGAACAGGGGAAGAAGAACAAGAAAGGCAGTGCGTCGAGTTCGAGCTCTGGAGTTGCGTCAATTGGTGCGGGAAAACCAGCTCTCCAACTCGCCTTAGACCAGGCTGAAAGGAAGGGTCTCACTCCGCACGAAAAGCAGCGTCGTGAATTGATCGTAGACATTCTTCTCTTGGATTCTCGTTTTTCCGCGTCGAATGTGTCGTCCAAGACGGTGCTGGCACGTATGTCTCGTGCTCGCGCAGATCAAAAAGAGGCGCTGAAAGCTGCAGCCGCAGCAATGAAGGTGAATGCAGCAGCCAACGGCGCAGGAGGACACCAGGCTTCCTATGGCGCCAACAAGAACAACCTGAACTTGAACTTCAATCTGAACAACAAGCGCAGTTCGAACTCGCCAAGGACGTTGCAGAAGGAAACCTACGCCGGACGCCAGAACGCAAACATGAATTCCTCTTTGGTTGTTGGTTCTTCTATGGGTGCTTTCGGAATCACCAACATTTCCTATGACGTCAACCAGTCCAAGAGCTTCATCATGTCAGGTGCTGGTAAGAACAAGAAGCCAATTATGGAGTACGCTATTGCTGACTCGGATGACTACGAAGAAGACGCTTTCAACTCCAATTCTTACTACTATGGTTCTGGACGAGGCTATGGCTATGGAGGTTCTACTCGCGCAAAGCGTTTACCCGATGAAGCCTTGGAGAAAGGCAGATTGCCAGATGAAGCATTAGAGAAGGGCTTGTTACCTGATGCGGCGCTTGAAGACTTCTACGGCAAAGGCTATGGAGGATCTTCGATGAAGAAGATGAGAATGTCTTCTAGTTCTAGTGCGATGAAAGCGGCTCCTCCAATGAAAATTCCTATGAAGATGGCTAGTATGAAGATGGCGAGCAGCATGAAGAAAGCTACCCCTGCTCCGCAGAAGGTGAGTATGAAAAAAGCAGCAGCACCAGTGGTCAAGAAGCCAGCACGAGTAAAGAAGCCAGCAGCAATGAAGAAATCAGTCATGAAAGCAGCTCCGAAACCAATGAAGAGCGCAATGAAAATAGAATCCATGAAGAAAGCAGTCATGAAAGCAGCTCCGAAACCAATGAAGAGCGCAATGAAGATGGCGATGAAGATGGCTGTAGCTCCGAAACCGATGAATGCGTCCATGAAGAAGATGCTTGTCAAACCAGCTCCTCCAGCAATGAAGTCCATGAAGAAAGCCGCATCAGCACCGATGAAGAAGTCCTCTATGAAAAAGCCAGTGAAGAAAGCCGCATCAGCACCGATGAAGAAGTCTATGAAAAAGCCAGTGAAGAAGGTTGCAGCTCCGATGAAGAAGTCTATGAAAAAGGCACTTCCGCCAGACTACCTCAAAAGGCTGTTTGACAAGGCGGATAGAGATCATGACGGACATGTGGATCTGAAAGAGTTTTTAGCCGTGGCGCAAGGCGGTTCAGAGAAGCGGCTATTGACTGCGCATACTAGTAAAGTGAAGTCACCGGCGAAAATGGGGAAGAAGTAAGATCGAATTTGATGAAGTTTTAGTTTATAAGATTTACGTAGTAGAGATGGTAGAAGTGGTACCAGTAGTACCGCAGCATTTTGATTTTCGTCTTTTGCACAGATGATGAACCTGAATTTCTTATGGCACAAAGAGAACCAGTATACGGTACTATCTCATCAATATCGCTGCGCCGCTGTCTGTGGCAAATGCAAACATCAAGAATAACATTTTGTAAATCCATCAACTAAAAACATAAATACGTTGCAAGTAGATATCCTCATAAATCCATCATATCCTGTGGACTAGAGATAGACTCCAAGAAATCAAGAACAAGAAAATGAGAAATATACTAGTTTGTAAAAGAACACAGACTTTTTAAAGGGTACTTCGTGCCTTGGAGGTCATGTTTCCCGTATACTTCTTAGAGTTTTTTGTTCATCCAAAATTTCTTTACAGCATGGCATAGAACAAGCTACTTGCAGATTCGCAGTTTGTTAGAAGAGGTACAATTTTCCATTCACAAAAGTCAAAGAAAGCCAAAATTCTTCATTGTAGCTATTCTTCTCTATGTAAAGGCGAACTAACTACAAGATCTTGTTAAACGACATGCGTGAAAGTGGTGTGAACATCATTCAGCACGTTAATTCATTCAAGATAAACACGCACAGTCTTATTCTTGACAACTTCGGTTTCTACTCTTCAATAAATGAAATTCAATATCTGCCTTCAATCACGTGAGGTGAATCAAATCGTATCCTATCCTATCGTATCCTATCCTGGACTACAGAGTCATCGTGTTCGTTATCTCGTTTTCGGAAATTGTTCCTTCAGTCGTGCTGCATTCTCGAAGTAGAGGTGCCTCGTCATATCTGATCGACAACAAGTGTTGATATCGGCGCTCGGCTTGCGGTGAGAGAAAAAGATGACATATTCTTATTCATCGGAAAAACAAGGTTGATCTTAAAGTCGCTGTGAACGTAATGTCGCGATCATCCCTGTCGTGGAACGGGTACGCGAGATGAGTAGTGGTGCTGACGTCGAGAGATGAGTAGTGCTGGAGAAATGTGATGGGGACACTCGATTGACAGGGGACAAAGTAAACATTGACAGGGACAACTCGATTGACTCATCGGTGCTGCATCTTTGAAAGTATTCTTGGCTCGTCTTGAGAAATCACCCAGCACTCGCGCATCAAAGCCGTCCACCTTCTCCTCCTCACCGCCATGATCCTGAAATTAAGCACACCTCCCTAGACCACCAAACTTTTGATTTAAATTCGAAAAGAAAATGGACAAAAAATTGCAGTCAGACTAAGCCAGCAACAACAAAAATAACTTCTGCACGTCAAGAACGCCTTGCTTCCCTCAACAACTACAACGAAAATCACCAAGAATAGCACGTTTAGGTGGACCGGTATTTTTGTGGCCTAATCAATGTGAAGGTATATATGGAGGAGTATATTAATGATATAATTGCGAGTAAAATGATAATGAGCAAGAAAAAATGATGTGTAATAAGGCGGGCGGCGCGGGTCTATTGTTGCCGACGTCGTCCCCGTCTGCTCTGCTCCCGCACCAGGGGAGCAAGACTTCTGCGATCGGCTTGCGCTGTCGTTGAGCTGCTTTTTGAAGGAGGAAGAAAAACTACATTAACAAGGATTTCATAGTACAAGCTACAAAGGCAGCTCGAAGCACCTCTTTGTCCCTTTGTCGACTTATTTTTCGTTTTCTCATACACATACTTACTTATTTGGATAACTCTCGTTTCTTTGACGCGCATCTGTTATCTTTTCAAGTGAGTTTCTACTTTCAAGTAGACAAGGGACGACGGTAGGGTCGTGTGCCTGCTGATGCTTGATTGTTCATGACTTGTTTCATGACAGCTTAGCTTGTCTAGCAGCTAGTTGTATAACAATAGCTTTCGTACTTGGCTTATTTGTATTTTTGCTCTAGTTGATGTGCCTTGTTATTTTTGTTATTTGATGTGACGTCATCATCTCCATCATCTGCATCTCGTCTCTGTCATCATCACCCCAGTGACAGCAAGACCTTCGACTAAAGCTAGCACTACACTACTAGTAGAGCTACTTCTCCCACTAAGGGTAAGGGTATACTGCAGCTGTCAGTAGCAGTACTAGTAGTCTAGTAAATCTAAGTAAATAGATACTTCTAGTTCTACAACGTGTTGCTGTTCTAAGTTGTTAATTGGTTCTCCTAGTAGCCGGGACGGGCTGCAGATCGGAGCATCAACTCTCCATCTGCATCTCTTACTCTTTCTACGCGAGTGCTGTCTCCGGCCCCCGAAAATACCACGTGCAGAGGCCGTAAAGACCTTCATCACGTGAGACTTCGAACTAGTAATACAGATAGCTACTCTACTCTAGTGCGTCTAGTACGTCGCCTGCTGGTAGATCACGAAGACGACACCTGTTACGAGTGAACTTACTTGTTCGAAATAGGAACAAGAACAAGTACAGACCTCTAGTACAGCTGCAAGAACTACCCAGCCCAACTACTATACAACAAGATGGCGGCAATTCGCGCAGTGCTGCGAACGCAGGGGCCCAAGAAGGGCAAGGCTATGGAGAAGGATGCCAGTAGCCTAGGAGCGTCCATGCTGAAGAACTCTAACGGGTCAGACGCCATTCCAGGCAGAGGCTCATTCTTCGAGCATCTCCCATCCTTCGTCGATGTGGACGAAGAAACAGGACAGTTCCAGAGGAGTGCAACGTACTTTTGAGATTTTTGAATGACTTTGGTCTTCTCAAAATTTTGGATTTTTTGTTGGATCTTACTTGTGGTCTAACAATTAGAATTTTTACATTCTTTTTCTTGTCCTGACATAAAATGGGAACTGACATGACACTAGGAAAACTGCATTACATTGTCCTGGCATAAAAATGGGAACCGAGGAATGCTGGGCTAGGATCTTGTTGTTTTACTTTTTATTTGTTAAGAAGGACAAGTAGAAATATAACAAGGCGCTGTCTCGGTAGCCTTGACTTTCTTTCCTTAGGGGCTTGACTTTCTCCTGCTCCACATCATCTATGAAGAGGAGGATGCCCTCTACTTCTACTACTACAAGAACTATGACTTCTTGATCTCGCACATCACCCTCTAATTCTACACTCACCCACAGCGAATCCTCCGACGGCTTCAAGGATGTTGGGCTGTACCCGTGGATTATCCGACCCAAGGACAAGAAGAAAGTAGCGTGGGATATCATGATATCCGTGAACATCCTGTGGACAATCTGTGTCTCGCCGTATAGAATAGGCTTCAACGTCCCTGCAACTGGCGGGATGCTCATTCTAGATTGGATCGTTGACGTCTTTTTCTACATCGACGTAGTAATCAACTTCCGCACTGGTTACTACCAAGAAGACATGCTGGTCCTCAACCCGCGGCGAATTGCGAATAACTACTTGAGGGGATGGTCGTGAACTTTATTGTTTTTTGGAAGATTTTTACGCATTAATTTTTAGGAAACAAGTACTTAGTTGTACTAGTAGATCGTAGAGGTGACTAAGTTCGATTTATTGTGAAGATGTAGAAGATCTTCATCTTGTTCTGGTTGATCCCTCGTTATACTAGGACAAACACGGCAAGAAGACGAACTACATTCTACCTGCGCTCGTCACCAATACCACGCCACCTCCACGACCATGATCATCTTGTCGTTGTCTACCACCAATATTGGTAGCGGCCCAACTTCTAACCTCCAACACAGGTTCACGTTGGATTTCTTATCATCCTTTCCCTTCGACTTGATCATCCCACTTTTTGTCGATGTGGCGAAGGAGGATGTGCGAGTACTGCGTATGTTGCGTATTTTTCGTCTTTTCCGGTTAGGAAAGCTTCTGCGCATCCTACGAACAGAACAGGTGAAGGAATTCGTCGACTCCTTCGTGTCGGAAACAGCGTCGAATCTCATAACGCTTCTAGCATGGATCTGCTACATCTGTCACTTGTTTTCATGTGCATGGTACTCCTACGTTATTATTTTACCAATTTTTGGTATTGGTTAATATTAATTTTGGACCACGACGAGTTGCTTTGTGGTCAATTATATCGTGATTTGCGAAACTTCAGCAAGTAGAATTATGAACTTCTTCATCTATTTATGTAGAACAAAGTCCTAGTCCACTGTACTAGTAAATTTTTCGGTACTAATTAACTTAACTTAACCAGTACTACTTTTTACCTCTGCAGCACTTACTTTCCGTCATTCCACCACAACGATACCTACAAGAGGTACTTTACCGGCAACAGTGGTAGTGAAAAGTGTGGCGAAGATACGCTGCATCAGTATGCTGACTTGATGGCGATACCAGTAACAACTGACCTCGCAGATCACGCGTCACACAACACAGGGATAGGCTGGACACATGTGATGGACCCACAGTGTCAGTGCCCAATATCCTTCTTGGGGAAGGACGATGTAATCTACGACCCTATATCTTCACTTTCATCACCTTGTTTTCGGCTTAGCTTCATTAGGGCGTTTGGAAAGTGCAAGTCCTCACAGTATAGTCAGTTATTCATCTTTTCAGAATTAAACAATTTTAAGTCGATGAAGTTTCACTACAAACACGTCAACAAGAACAAACGCAACCTTCATCATTCAAGTTCAACACGACCCTTCTTACAACTTTCTCCAAGGTATACAGCCACCCAGACGTGAAGTGTAACAACAATGTATCGTGGGTGCGCGCTTTTGAGATTTACCAAATGGCGAATATAGGCAAGTACATGTCCAGCATGTATTTCGTGGTGAAAACAATCTTGGCAGTGGGATACGGAGACATCTTCCCAACAAACACATCAGAACGCTTGTTCTGTATCTTTCTCGAACTAGGAGGCGCTGTGGTTTATGGTAATTCATTAGCATAATATTAACAATTCGCGGAATAAGCTCTCAAAAAACTTTGTTGGAAATGTAGGATGCATGCAAGCAGGATTTTGAAAACACCGGTAGAATCCTTGTAAGCTAGCATAAGATCAAATGTTCATGTAATGCGTGCCCTATGTTTATGTATTACTTCAAATTTCCCCATGACACCACTACGCCTCAGGTTACATTTTGTCCGGAATCACACGTTCGGTCGATTCTAGGGGTCAGGAAACCGTGAAGCTGAAGATGATAGCAGAGTGGGGTCAATTTCGCGAGTTCGACCAACTCTTGAAGAGGAGGATAAAACAGCACTACCAATACACGCTGAGCAGTACTAGTGGGTAATACAACTACTCGTTAGCTCGCTTCGAGTTCGAATTCGATGCTGTAGCAAGCTAACTTCGTTACTTCACAGCATCTTGTACTACTACATCAGCAATGATGAAGAGAAAACCTCTCGTCCATTATCAATTTACGAGCTGACTACAGGTATCAAGATTATATGCTGATAGAAGGGCTACCAAGACATCTGCGAAACGAAATCATCGACAGAGTGTGGCCGCAGTATGTCAACGCGCTGACATTGTACATATAGTCTATCATTTTGCGTGTTTCTTGAGCCTTTTATTTTACATGATCTCCTCGTTAGTTCTCGCATGAAAGAAATACTTGGACTCCGCCATGAGATCAAAACCAGACCTTATATAAAAAACCTGTAGCAATTGCTATTAATATCATTCCCCAAGAAGACAAAAACAGAATTCGTATCCATCACAAGAACTAGTACAAACAAATAACAGGGCTCTCTTTCCAGTAGCGCGAAACGCAGGAGAGGATCTCATCGGGTACGATTTAGTGCGCGACCTGATGGGCAATCTTCGACCACAGCAGGTCTTTGCTGGAGACATCCTCTGTAAACAAGACGACTTGTTGGAGGATATCTATTTTATTTTATGGAGGCGAAGAGCAAGTACTTAGATCATCATGATGTATGGTTCGAGTATTTGGTAACCTGAATTTGATCACAAGGATTCCCTTCTTGTTTTCCTCATGATCAAAATCAGGTTACCAAATACCGGAACCATTCACATGACTATTAAACCGTAACCACCGCATGATCCCATAAACTGTAACCACGTAAATGAGAGCTTGTACTTGTAGTGAGTGAATGTATGAATGAGTAAATGATGAGTAAGCTTTGCTTCAAAAATGGCCAGTAAGGGTCGAACCTGAAGTACATGACCATGAACAAATGATCAGTGGCACCATAGTACAAGTAACTAGCGCGGGTTATTGTTGATATCACGCTTCGGTAATACCACGTTTCTCGCTTCTAATATCCGTCGCGGGAAATTTGGAAGGTTTGATGGATAGGGATGGATTCGCGAAGGAGGCAGTGCGAGAAACGCCTAACTACACAGCAGAGTGGCGACGAGGCGTCAGTGAATTGCCAGAGCCGTTCCATTGGGCAAATCTTAGCACAGAGGATCTAGTCATGGAAGGGAAGACGGAGGTACGAATTAGCAGACGCGAGTCGATGTTTTTGATTGAGGAACTAGATGGAATGGATCTGTTTGAAAGGAAAGCCAACATGCTACAGTGAGGCACTCATCCGACACTAGTAAGTGACAAAAAATACTACACCCCACAAGCACAACTTACCCCTACAAACACAGATTCAGACCCTCGTCCTCGACTCTGCATTAGTGGCGGTGTATGAGAAGAGTGAGTATTTCCAGACCCGATTTGATCCTAGGGCATCAAACGATACCGATCGGATATCCTACTTTACCTACCTAGCACAAAGCACATGCGATTTAATCGCAATTCCGACAGACGTTGTGTCGAGAACGTAAGAGTCATATTACTTTTCACGACTAAGGAGCAATTGTTTTTGTTAAGACTAAGAGTTGTATAATTTTCTTTTCATGGTACTAGCTCTTGGTCGTCGTGGGTAAAAACTTTTACTAAGTAGTAGCAACAGCAAAGCACTTGCTCAACACGTACTTCTACACACTGAAGATAATACTTATAAATATGACTACATTCACATTCAGATACCGCGAATACCATCCGGAGCATATGCAGAGTAGTGCTAAGCATTGCGCACATCTAGTAAGGATGCTCGAAAAGTGCATTGGGAGCGGGGAGTACCGACACAAAGAGCATGATGAGATCGTCATGCGAAGATGTACTCAGAGGGTGTTTTATTTATGACAACGTGATGGTGATTTTGGAAATAGAAATTCAAATGTTCTTTGCCTATGCTATGTATTGTGTCAACCATCATGATGCGCTGCACTGGTGATAGAAAAGATCATAACCACTACTAGTGATAGAAGAACTACGTTGTCGTGATCAAGAAGATGACTTGTTTTATCTCGAAGAATAAACTAGACCCTAATGGTAGCTAGTACTAAGTACTCAGAGTAAAAGTACAATAAGAATAAACCCTTCTAAGCTCTCGTGGAACGGATAGCGATTGCACGATGCTGACACGAGAGGGGAAGATGACCAACCCCCTGATAGAGTCCATGGCAGAGATGGTGCAGCATAGTATCCAGCAGAGGAGAGAATGGCTCGAGGAGCACGAAGCTGCCATGCGTGCAGTAGAAAGCGGGGGGAAGAGTGAAGGGGTACTCGTTCTATAGCTTCTTTTAGTCTAGTCCCTGTGCATTATTTGAGTCCACTAGGATGACGGTTAGGAATATCTTCACTGAATTATACCTTAAGAAGCTAGGAGTAGTGCTTATATCTCCTCTAGGATCGATGGTGCAGCTGCACCAGGGTGGGGTAATTTCGTCTCACTTTGACCTTGACGATTCAAACCTCAAACACAAAAAACAGCAAAGCTCAGACGGTGGAGCAACGTCAAATAGCGCAAGCAAGCCTAGTCCGGTACTGCGAGCGAGTAAAATGATGTTCAGGGACGATTTCAACGACAAAATATCGAACCAAAAACTCGAAGAAAAGAAAAGAGAAAGAGAACTATTTGATTATGGTCCATATTTTTGGATGTGGAGGTGGACACAGTCACTGATCACTACCTAGAGAAGGCATTTTATCATTGGTTTGGGTGACGCGAAGATATAAGAATTTAATTGTCTATGTATTCTTTTCGTTTGCTAATTTATGCGCTAGCAAGTGAGCTTAGCATTAGGCTCTCGTCGAAGAAGACGATGAAGTAGAAAAGCGATCTTTTCTTTGCTATTGAATCTGTAACACGTACGCGAGAAGGAGCACGAATAACAAGGAGCTGCTTTCTTACGCTCCCTAGTGGAGAAGAAGTTCATCTCTAATGTCTGCAGTGGATCATACCACCACGGTACCGTCCAAAGCAAGCGTGGGATATGTTTATTGGTGTGGTGATCATCATCTCCGTCATCGTCGTGCCCTTCCGAATCGGATTCGAAGTCGATGTTTTATGACATGATAGTTAGAAGAAGCTCCATCATGGTCATTCCATAAGGATTATTTGTATACTATACAGATATGTGAATTATGTGAATGGCAATGGCTAAGTTGTACTTGTAAGTGGTCTAAGTCTATTTTATTATCATTTCGTATTTTGACTTCTTGCACCTGTGGTCTGTGTCTTCAAGACCTAGAAGAATCATGATTGATTACTACTTGCTGTTACTCTTCCAGCACCCTCTCCCGGTCCCGTCTGCGGTAGACTCACATCCATTCGACAGCTGCCCCTTTATTCTTCCCACCTCAGACTCACTCTCACCCACAGAATGGGTATACCACTAGCGCTGCTACTCTTTGTCTCTCCCTCTTTCATAGTCCGAACCTGGTAGCGCTGGCGACATCATTGATTGGATCACGGATATCTTTTTTGCGATAGATATCTGCGCTTCTTTTAGAACGGCCTTCGTGGATCGAGAAGGAACAGTTTGCAGCGATTGGCGCAAAATACGAGACAACTATTTTCGCGGATTCTTTGTCATAGATTTCGTCTCAACTATACCTTTCGATAAGCTGTTGCCAATCGGGCGACAGTCAAAACTGATCCGTGTGCTGCGTCTCATCCGCCTCTTCAAATTGTTGAGGCTGATAAGGCTGACGAAATTCCTGGATGACTTGCAAGAGGTAAAAATGGAGGACTCTTTCTAGTATCTTGTCGATTTTTTGTTCGTCGTTTTCCCAAAAATTGTGATGAAGATCAAGTAAATTTAAGTCTATTATCAATCTGTACGTCTTCATCTTTTTCAACCTCAACAGATGGGATTTTCGCAGCGTGCCTTGAACTCGTTATCCCTGATGGGCCAGCTTACGTTCCTCGCCCATCTTTTGGCCTGTGGTTTCTTCTATGTCTTCGTCACACAAGACACGATGGAGGCATGCGAGGGAGGTCAGCGATTCTGTACAGCTAACGGCGTAGTAGATGGCAAGCAGCCTCTGGTAGGTTGGTATCCTGCACTAGACAATCTGATATCCGGAGTGGATAACGAAAATTAAGGCTTGCCCCGATTCATCGTAAGAAGCATCTTTGACCTTTTCTCGAAGGAGAAAATACGTCAGGGACTACGAAAGGACGTCAGGGGCACAAGATGAATTTAGGTAAGCTCTAAGAGATTTACATCGCCAGTCTCTACTGGAGTTTTACGACCATGACGACGGTGGGATACGGAGACGTTGTGCCGAAAAGCACAGCTGAGCGAATCTATTGTATCTTCGTGATGTTCATCGGTGGTACAGCGTTCGGTTACATTATCGGGTCGATCGCTGCAAGCGGCACCGACACACGGGAGATTAGCATGAAACCAGTCTACGACTTCTGCGATAGGTACTACCAGTCGTGTTGGTTTAGCAGGATTGGTTGACGGGGAGGTAACGTAGAGGTGATCCATCTTGATGTAAGAGTAAGCATCTATCATGTTGGTATGTTTGTCTTCTTCTGTCATGATAGCTTTCCTCCTGCTTGCGCGTCGTTATCGTTATGATTCTAGTGGTCATCCTCGCATTCAAACATCTGTTTTTTATCCCAATCCCTCTCTCCACCTCCAGGCACAATCTTTCGCTCGTGACGAGGACGAAGTTGCGAAAGCATATGACGTTCTACATGGAGCAAAAGTCCAATTTCGACGAGCAAAGTACTTGTCCTTTTGATGTTCCCATTATTAAAGTTCTCGCGGAAGCTTTTGGATTTGGAAAGGAAGGCTCTTTTTATTGTTTGATCATTTTCTCCTATCGATCCGAACATTATCGGGTCTGAAAAATTCGAAGATAAAAAGTAGTCCTCTAGCATCATATGACATTCGTTTTTCCCTCTCCGATAATAGTACCTCCGACTCTTAATCAGCTTACTTGATGGAGCTTCCGGTGCACATTAGGATTGAGGTTTTGCTTCATGTGCACCGGCAAACCTTGAAGCAGCTGAAGTTGTTCCGACCCCGATTCTTGTACCGAGATTGGTTCATCGCTCACGTCGTGTCCTTGATGCGTCCGATGGTGTGCGTTGCAGGTGACATAGTCTACGCGAAGGGCCAGAAAGATCCCTACAACATCTACAACGTCTTTTCCGGAGCGTGCGAAGCAGTAGACCCGGAACCTGAGGACATAACAGAAGGCGAAAAACTCATAGGTGTATACAACAAGGGAATGCTCTTTGGATTGGAGGGCGCGTTGGAGACCAATGGGGAAAGCTTGAAAACGGATAAAGGGTACATCTTGATACAAGAACTTGAGCTTTTGAACTTCTTCTCGATGCGACCTGATATCACAGTAGAGATCAGTTCCTTTTCTTACCTTACTTCTAGTTCTCTCTTCTTTCCTTTTAAGCTTTTCTTTCTGTTTATACAACAAGCTTATTCTTGAGCTTTTGAACTTGAGCGTTTGATCCACCTAGATGATCTACAAATGAATATGATCTAAGTATTCGAAAACTGTTTTAGAAAATAAGCGAGTAACATATACAATAACCGAGTATCTTCGATTCTTATAATCCAGATTACTCGCTCATTCCACTTTATCAAATTATAATAAGTATAATGTTTCTGGTCGTGGTGGTGGCTTCAAAACTAGGCAAGAGATGAAAGAGTTCTCCTCGCCATAAAAATCATTCTTGCGAAAGGAAATCACTTTCTTTAAGCTCGTCTTGGCACTTATCTCACACTTACCCCTCGTTTCCATTTTTTCGTCCTGGACCGGAGCAAACTCTAACGACCAACTGCTGTCCTCGTAGTTCTATCTTTGTCTTTCTAGTGTTATCCTTGTCACTGCCATCATGATCTTTACAACTCCATCACCAAAAAGGTATCCATACACAGTGATGGCACAACCTCTGGTGGTAGCGGGTGCAGATAGGCAAAGCGTCGAGTTGTTCATCCTGCGACAGGATACTATCCAAGGACTCGACGATAGTGGAAGCGTCTATTTTCATCCCCTCAAGTACTATGTGATTTTTTTTGTCCTCTTGTTAGTCTCAAACTTGGTCGTGCTGATGTAGGTGTTGTAGGATGAAGCGTCTATTTTCATCCGCTCAAGTGCTATGTGATGGATTTTTGTATTGTTCTGGTATTCGGTAGCCTGATTTTGATCATAAGGGAAAACAAGAAGAGAATCCTTGTGATCGAATTCAGGTTAGTACCACATACCGGAACCATTCAATTTCAAGTTCAATTTCTTTTGTCCTCTTTCTTGGTCTGAAACTTGGTGCTAAGCCTAAGCAAGGTGTAGTAAGCATCGACGAAGAAATAGAAAAAATATTGATTCTGATTCCGAATAGGGTTCCTTTACAACTACAATTTCAACAGCTGCAGTCATGTGGCTCTTACCAAAATATCAATCTTGCCCACAACAACAGAAAACTCGCGGCAACGGCTTGGTGCCTGCAGGGCAACCGGCCATATGAAGAGGAGTTAGAGAAGCGAAGACAGAAAGTGAAGGACTTCTTAAGGATGGAAAGTGCGAAAAGAAGGCACGTTTACATCCCAGCAAGCTACTGCAGTTTCACAACTGCTCTTGGCAGTGATGTCATTCCGAAGCAGAACTTTATTGTGGTGGACTACCTTATGAAGAGAGAAGATATTTCTTCCTTTTTATATATGTATTTTTGTTTCCTAGTTAGACGTGCTCCACCGGTTGTATTATAACAGCTCGCTGTTAACCATCATGTTGATCTTGGTCTAGCCCCTGATTGCACGAATGGGTCTATCAGTATCATCATCAGTGTCATACTTACTGAGTACAATCATCATCGTCATGTACTCGTCTTTCATACAAAACACGCGGGGAACATCGACAAACTCACTGATCACGGCACTGCGAGAAGAAAACGAGCGTGAGGCAAGAGAGCGCGAGCAGGCCCTCACTGGAAAGAAACTAGTATTGGAAGACGCTGCCAGGGAGGATGGTGATGCGGCCGCGAAGTTAAGTGAAATGAAGTGAAGGAACGATTTGGATATCTGCAAGAAGCGAGCATTTTTTTGAATGAATTTAAAGTGGGAGACAGAGAAGTCTTTCATCGAGCATCTCTGTCTGCGTTGGCACAATATCGATTAGAAATAGAAGTTAGGGTTAGGGATTAGATTACGATTTAGGATTACGATTTAGTTACAGGGGGGGCTCCCTCCCTGGTACATATATAACTTTGAGTAGGAATTAGTAAACATCATAACGTGGTCTAAAAATCCAGCCAGAAGCAGTTGTATCCGCTGGGCCATCCGCTGTAGCAGCAGGTGCGAATCCAGATGCAGTTGTAGCCCAGCCGCAGACCACAGGCACGATGGAACCGGCGCCAAGCTTAGTAGTTGAGGGTGCTCACACCTACGCAGCACCTTCATCACCATTAGCGTCTTCCTCTTCGCGTTCCTGGAGTAGAAATGCACTAGGAACAAGTGCTTCAAGATCTTCACCGAGGACGAATAGTCGCCTCAATATGATGTGCCAGAAAACAAATGCTGGGATAAGCAATACAAGAAGTCGACCTCGTTGTACTACTAGCAACTATATTGATCCTAGCACCAGTAGTTCGTCAGCGTATAGTTGGAGTCGAGCAGGAGGTGTTCATCCTCCAGGCACATCTATCGAAATGGCGGAACGGATCCCGACACTAGATGAAGAAGCTATTTTTGATGGACCATTAGCTTCAACACCAGACGAGTACTATATTACTCATGGGCAAGATCAACATCAAGTAGATGACCGGCGCAACAACATGCAGCCACGAGTCGTAGGGAGATATCACATACCAGGAGCATCGCCTCGTCCAGCTTCAGCGGAAAATAGGTCGGTCGATGTTGACCGAGCATCTGTCGCCATGAAGCGACCTCGACGACGGCCGACGCCTGAAGATGAAGAAGTGATGTCTGCTTTCCAGGGGGCATGCGAAGAACCCTAGGATTTCGAATCTATTGGGGAAAGGAGTATTTAGATGAAAGAACAAGCTTGTCAAGGCACTGAGTGCGCTTGTTCTTATTTACTCAGCATCTTCATAGTTGGTGACGGCGGCGGTCTGTCATCAGCGGGGCTCTTGTTCCGCGGTTACGAAATTCGTGAAGTAGAATTCGTAACCGCGGAACAAGAGCCCCGCTGATCAACAGAATACAGTGGGGACATCAAATATAGTTGAACTTTATGGTCAGAACCATGTTCCCTTGCTGAGCTTCAGGTTTAAGAATTCTAGTATTGCAGCTTTACAACACTACAACTTCTAGTACTACAAAAGGAATGATTTTAGATATCAATTGTCAGTTATTTAACTCATCGATTTCGGTTGGTTCATTACTCGTTTGATCAAGCATGTTTTTTAAGCAACTCAGTGAACAGCGCAATTACGATATTCTTCACCTTGTAGTCCTACAGATTCTAATAGCATGTAAAGAGTTTATTTTCATTGTTGCCACGATAGTCCTTGCAAAGTTATGAATAACATTATGTAAGAGTAAGTAGATTAACAGCCTCAGACGAGATAGCAAATACACTAGCTAGAGCTTTTTAGGATGTTGACCGCATTCGCATTGCTCACAAGAATGAACGGTCAGCAAAGGATAGGTTGAAAAATTATGTTCTGGCTATTTTCGCAGTATGAATACGCTTACATTTGTTGTCATCTCGGAGTATGAAAAGCACTCGCGTTGTCTAAAGATGTTCTCCAAAAAACAGAGTCTTATGACTTCTTCGACAAAGATGAGAAGAAAGATTAAGACGGATATTCAAGTTATGTTAGTTACTTAGAGCAATTATTGAAATCGAGTTCGCGAGTTTCTGGATCACCTATTATGTTTATCGCAAGTTTTTAAACTACTACCTCCAATCAGCGGCCTCTGTGAAGTCCAATATCATCCATTACGCTTGAATATGCATATTGTCATTCGTGCTGTGCTATTTCTATTTCGTCATCTCAGTTCTTGTGCTCCCTCAATTCATATCGGGCTATTATCTCGTACTGCCACTTCCTCATCGTCCTCAAAGTGGTAAAAATATGAAACAGAAAATTTGTTGCAGCATCGACCCAGTATTGTTCTGAAGATTCGACTTCAAAAGAGAATGTGTGTGAGATTACTATCCCTGTTTTGTCATCATGTACATCTTCAAGTGTCCTCTCCTTCTCCTCGCAAATACAGCAATGAACTAACTACCACGACCACGGCTATCACGAGTAACGTCGAACTCTCTGCCTTGTTGTATATGAAGCAATCACCTGAAACGCAAAACTACAAAGAAATTGTACAGCTATCGCATTCGATATCCACTCTTCAACTGAAAAATTGCTTCCACGACCTGATGTCCTTGTCCAAGAATCAAAAATGTTTATGTTGGCTACTGCATCTTTCTACACCAAGAACTAAGGAATCCCAAATCCATGGACCCATATTCGAGATCAAAATGTGCTCACAATCAAAAGTTAAGCCACCTTGAAAGGAGAGTCGTGGAAGAGACAAGGAATTTCATTTTGTTCCTGCTCAGCTCTTGCACACGGCACTAGTAGTTTTCTAGTCTCCGGTGGGTTCGACAAGTAGGATAATATTTTGCAGCTTTTGAGAAGTCGTGGAGGATGTTGCCACCATAGTCGCTGAACAAGTAACCTGAACAAACCTGGCGCGAATATGACTAAACACGACGTATGTCCAAAGGCGGAAAGCCAGACCCTAAAAGGAGGCGTGCTCATTAGCATTAGCAATACATCATAGCCTAATCATGATAATATAGATTTCCTCAACGACAAATTGCAGGTGCAGGCGAGTGACTTCTTGTTTATCTTCACTCTTGTCGAGAGTGAGAGAACATACTAAGATTATTTTCAAAAAAAATACTAAGATCTTCGTTTTTTTGCACCTTGGGATCCTTACAATGCATCATAGCAGTATCAAGTATTAAGAATACTGGACTTCTGTCTGAGGAAAATGCAAAAAAGTATTACTTACTAGTTTTCGTATCTGGCCGATCAATGCATAAAAAAAGTTTAACTAGTACTGCGACGTGATTGATTTGCTCCCTGATAGTTCTACTTCTACTTTCCACTTAGGTGTTTTGGATTCGTATTACTACTCTTCGGACAACAACCAAGGCACCAACCCAAACCCTAATTCCCATATTTTGAGTTTTGACCTGAATCAACGTGAACCCCAAGACTAAGACATGAGGTAGAGAAGCAGAACAAAATCCTAAGTCCCTCTCTATGCTTTGTTTATTATAGATACGTAGGTACTTGACCACAGGGAGATTTTTATTTTCTATTGATTTGATGATGATGAAAAGAAACGGACGCGGCGCCAGAGCCACAGAAAAAGTGATGAAGTCGACGTGTTTTTTGACATTTGCTTTTTCTGCACATTTAGTGCGTGCAGCTGGGTTCGGCAACAATGGAGTTGGTTGGAAGCTGGGGACTACACCGCCTGCGGAGTTTCTAAGCGGCCACGTAGAAGGTGTGCCGCCTTCTGGTCCTCTTGCAACGCAGGCTGGGAGCAGTTAAGGGCAAGTAGAACCAATGAAATGTCGGAAGTGATATGTACCAAATCCTAGCACGTGGATTGTTCTAAACTTAACGCCTTCCAGTCATCAAAAAGCCGAAAATTTTTGTAGATTTCATATGTAATTATAATTATATAGTCTAGAGAATAAAGACAACTTCTGTGGTTGTTGTCGGACGTATACTTACTAAAGTCTCTTCTTCTTCTAAAGTCTTGCTGTGCCAGAAGCAGGGAAAGCGGGTTCTTTGAATCCGAGAGCGGCAACTTTCGTACCTGGAAGTGGAGCTACGGCCTTTGAAGTGGTGGGAGAGTCAGGTTTACCACAGATGCCAATCCAACAAGGACCACAAGTGCCGCTGATGATACCGGTACCACCAGTGTCTGTTCCGGGACCACAAGTGCTGGCTATGCCAATCCCGATGGGCGGCCTCCCTCAACAGACAGGGTTCGCGTATGTTGTTGGTTATGGAATGTGGCCAGGAGTAGGCCAGGCGATTGATGCGCACACGCATTTGAACAAGTTCCACACAGGGTCACCAGGACTCAATGTTCAGGTTGGAGCGCAGGTACTCTCGTCAGCGAGTGCAGGTACATCAACGGACGCTGCATCAGCAGGGTCAGCAGCACAGACGCCGTCGCCGCAGCCTGATTCTGTGGTTGCTGCCCAAGAACGGCCTTCAGCAATGCGTGATAGACAGACAGCAATGCAACTGCAGCGAGATGAAACAATGGAGACATCAACAGCGAACAAGGGAAATGGCAAAGGCAATCAAAATGATTCGAGTGCAACTTCTGCAAGTCCAAGTTCGGATGGCACCGTCATGAATGGGTATCAACATTTTCTTCCGGTTGGAGGTGCAAGAACAACGAGGAGAAGCTATAGTGTGGGACTTTCTTTTGTCGACAAGTACAAGGAGTTCCATCATTTCGGTAACCTCTTGTCCTTGGACAACGTAAACATGGATCGATACTCAGCGCTGGGACCTGACGCTCTATTTTAAGGATACTTTCTCTTTCATACAACTGTACCTAGTCAAGTCACTATCCGGCGTGAGAGTGCGGCATCCCGTGAAGTGGAATCCGATTGATGAATTCAAGGAGAAACTAACCAACATGGGGAACTAACACCCAAGGATGAAAAATGTTGACCAGTCTGTCAACCACGTATGCTTGATAAAAGTGACTGACAACATTGACTAGTACAGCCTCTAAGTTTTGAAACAAGTCGCTCAGCCTGCCTATGCTTGGAAAATTGTGTTTCCTGAAACCACTGATGCAAGAACCGGACGCCAGTTTATGAATCGACATCACAAAAACTCTAACTAAAAAATGGGAAATGCTTTTTCTCGGTAAAAAACTTGAACTTGTTCTGTATCCACATGACAATTGACAAAAAATAATACACCTAGAAATTGTAGATACCCGTCTATCATGATACCTATAGCGATACCCCTGAAGGTACACCTGAAGATACTACTTCTACAACTAGATGAACAGGAAGACGAGTTGTTAGCAGATCGCACTTGCAGTTATTTACTTATACGAATCTTCTAGCGCACGAGAGCCACGACTTGCCGGGATAGCGATATCCCTTAAACAAGGGATTCCCTTTTCATACTCCTATCCGAAGAGCAGATTGCTGAGAATTTCCTGCGGGAGGTCACCAGCTTGGAAGGTGCGGTGGCGATTCAGCAGTATTTGGAGGATAAAACGGAGACACTGAACCAGCATATTCAATACAACGTTATGGTGGTCTTTAGCTTTTTTATTTATACACCTTTTACATATAGATACATCTTGCTCGACGGCATCGTGGTGCGCTTTTCCCTTGAGTATTCTATGGGAAAGGGGTCGAGATGATGGGGCCGAGACGGATAAAAGCTGACTCTAACAACGCCAGAGTACTAGAGCAAACGCTGGGGCTTTTCAGAATCACGGGCAAAATCAACACAAAGTGGATCGAGCAGGGAGGCATTTCTTTTTCTTCAAATAATGGAGGAGGTGTTTCTACATCTACAGCTAAACAAGGAGAATTTGCCTACAACTGCTCTGGAGATGTTGATATGTTGGGCATGGGTTGTATGAAAGAACAAGCGGCTTCCTCTGCTGCCAAGGGATCCTGGAGTGAGGGAGATCAAGAAGACAGTCTCTATCAAGGTCCGCAGGTTAGAGAGGTCGCTTTGAGTCCAATTTCTTGCTCAGCGGATGCGATACAACAACAAATAACGCGGGTGCCTGGTGTACACTGCTACAGCACGGATGCGTATGGTAATGCTACTGTCCAATCTGCACCTCCGCCACCGTACCAGCCGGGTGTTGACCACTGGCCTGGGGCTTTCTACAACCAGCACTCACCATCGACTTTCGCATCTCCACTTGGCAGTCAGAGTTTTGAGGATCCTCCCATAAACAACTTCACTAGTTGTTTTGATGGTAGCAATCAAAGCGCTGGGGCAGATGCGGCACTTCTCGATAAAGATTGTACACCTGTATTCGCAAATAGTATGACGATGACTGGTGGTGCACCGGCACCCTTCTCACCCGCTGGTGATGTTATCTCCCGCGTTGATAGTGAGACTATGACGACTACGAGCTTCCCTGGATCAGGCGGCCTCCTTCAGCAGCCGGCTCGAGAAGATCGCATGAGTATGAATTCCCAAGCAACTAGCTTGTTGAGTAGTGCTCCTCTTGTTGATCAAGTTGCTCCTAGTACACCAAGGTGGAAGCCGCGACATGATATTGTGGTTGAAAGAGTAGAAAGTGCTGGAGCAACAGAATCGGCGACTAGCAATTGGGTTTGGGGCCAAAGCGGCCACGAGCCTTCACAGTCATTCACACCAGGAGCCTTCACATCTTGGAGTCACGAACTTCAAGGAGGACTGATCTCACCAACTGGAACAATGATGCTAAGGCTTTTTCATCATGCTTGTAATTAGAATTTGACTCTCTCAATCTGATTGGTTGAATGAGAATTAATTATCCGACCAAGTAGAACATAATCATGCAACACACAGAAATTGTGTTGTTGTTCAAATTTGGGCTTGTTCTTGATGAAGCTTAGCAAGCTAGGGTTTCCCCACTCAACCGTAGTTCCTTGACGTCTGTGATTCCCAATTCCATTTGGATGCAAAATGATCAATGTCCTCAGTGTCTTATTCCTTTTGTGTCCTCCGCTAAAGACTGCTCGTCCACAGTCTCTTTTCTAATAGCAGCTGTGGACGAGCAGTCTTCAGTGGAGGACGACCAGGATCTTGCGTGGTTAATCGCGCTGCTGAAACATTTACAAGGTCCTGACGTTTTAGTCAGGCTATTTGGGGATGAAAATGGGTCACGAGTGCTCGATTTGATGGTGGAACGCTACGAGGGTATTTGGTATTGGCTTGCACTCAAAGTGTTGGATAATTAAGGCAAGAACGCAGGGAGCATCCTCAACATCATCCTCGGCTTCCATTTCAACTAGGAAGAGAACCAGAGGACGATGTGATAGGGGATGCAACGGCGATAACCCTAAGATAATCAACGACAAGGGTTGCACGGGGAGCGCGACGAACGCAAGTGTCAATCTGCGGGGATCGCTTCGCAAGCTAACAAAAACCTGCAAATGGGATACAGAAGAGCAAGAGCCACCCGCGGAGACAGCTACGAAACGAAAATCGTTCGGTTCATTCATTACGGCCGCAAAGGAATCTATTTCTACTTATATTTCAGAAGACAATGAATGATTATCACCACGTGGTCGAGAAGGAGATGAGCTCTAGTATCTATGAGGAGAATGATGGAAAGAGATAGATTGTAGGTGTACGCGTTAGTTAGTAAGTTAAGTAATTATAGAAACCCGAACATAATGCAAACGACTGCGTGACGAGCTCTAGTATAGGTATTTAAGTCTAGTAGTTGTATTGAACGAAGATTGTACCAAAAGTATCCCTTCGCGCCGGTCTGCCTAAACCTTCGAGTTTGCTTAGGATTTTTTCGAGTTTGCCCTTTTCTGTCTAAATTTAAAATTTAGGCAGAAAAGTCGGAGGCTTAGGCAAGGCCCCCAAGGGATCCTTTTGGCTGAGCTTCGTTCCATGCAACTACTTGTACTAGAGCTCATCTCCTACTTCGATTCAAATTGCTCGAGAAAGGCGATGAGCTCTAGTATAAGTACTAGTTGCAATTCATTGAAGTTCTTGCACTTGAATGGTTCTGGAATTGGGTAACCTGATTTTTGATCACAAGGGGAAGGGATAGGAAGACGAGAACCCTTGGGATCAAATTCATGTTCCCAAACACCGGAGCCATTCAGTACTTCAAATAGTTCTAATCAAAACGGGTTTTCTATCGTGTGGGAAAGCATGCGCATGAAGTCTCCAAGGCTAAGATTCCTGATGGAGGAGACGGGGACTCGGTAGATGTGCCAGCTCGTTTAAAGGCGGCGCGCCGACGAGGACACGTTTTGCTGGGATATGATGACACAGTTAGCGTTATGGGAGATCAAGGTCAACATTAGCATTGTAAAAATGGTAAAGTCGTAACAAAGAGCAGTACTACTGGATGCGTTCATGATCATGGTACTATCACGGAGACAGTGGCCCTCCTACTCGTCATTTCCGTGATGTAAATCGCGTTCGTTTTACTTCTTCTCGTTTCTCGTTCTACTTGTAAGTACTTACACTAACAGTTCTTGTACCTCATCGTCATCAGTCACTTTCTGATGATGACGTCGGTAAGGTGGAACGCTAGATGTAGGGTTATTGAATTTTTCCTCTACTACTATACTACTACAACTTCTAACAAGAAGGATGCATCGGACTATAGTGGTCAGCAGAGTGTGAGTCTGACTGTCGCGTCCGTTCAAGAGGAGGAAGAAGGCAGAGCAACAGTCACTCACATGCAGCAACAAAATGGTGGAGAAGAGGGCGGAGGGGAACACCAGAAGGCATCGTTTGTGAGCAGGCTTCTGTTAAGGCTAGTGCAATCTGAATTGTGCAATGTAGTTGATGCAATGAGAGTGAGTTTGTGAACAATAGTACCTCGAAAACTGAAAATAGCCGAGTTACTGACTGAAATAAGGGAGCCAGCTTTGACAGGCCTACTCTTCCTTGTAGTTCAGTATCTCGCTTATTTTAAGTAGTTACTCGCGTATTTCAGTTTATCGGAAAGTGAAAGTCAGACCTGGCATTTCCGACCCTGACCTTGAGTCTTTTCTTTCTTGTTTTAGAATCCCACATTTATGGTACAATCAACGCTAATTTTGTCATCCCTGGGGATCACCATTGCAGAAGAAGAAGGAGAAGCAACGTCACAAAAAGCACGAACAGAGTCAGTTCATCAGCAAAGCCCAACTACAGCGGCCACAGAAAACTCATCAGTGGAGGTAGGAGTGGCACACGAATGGAACGCGATGCTCACAAGGGTAGAGGATGACTGGAAAAGGTTTTTGGCTGAGTACGCCGCCAACTTCGTCTTGGATCTCGAGTTTCTCGTTTACTTTGTTAAGGCCACTCAAATGCTCTCAAAAATTCTGATTACAACAGGGATTCTTTCTTTTTCTAACCTCAATGATAAAAAAGGCGCATACACTCCCGACGCAAGACGAGCATGGAGATCTCGACATTGGAAAGACAAAGGGACGACGCCGGCTTACGAACACCTTCTGAGATTTGCAACGCAGGATGTTGAAGCCCCTAGTTAAGGATTGAAGATGAGCCAAAATCCATTTCCATCTTGAATCTGCATTTGCCCAAGAATGAATAATATTTATCGTATCAATAAATACCTCGTTATTCCTTTTTTTTTTTGATCATGAAACAAAGAGGTGAAAAAACCATTCAATATCTCGACGTTATTCCTATTCCTATCTTATCCTTGCCGAACAAGAGGCAAAAAATGAAATTAAAAAACGATTAGAAAGAGGCACCAAGATAGTCACGACGAAGAAGACGGATTTCTACATAAGGTGAAATTTGAATTTCTAAATTGGAGACGAGGACCACATTGTTCTTCGGGCCACAAGTGTGCCGCAATACTCTGTGCTGGCAGCATCTGCGCTTTCGTCTCAATGGGGCGGTTCGTCATTGGGAGTGCAACCTTCTGCTAGATTGGAAATTGCCCCTTTCTTATGTTTGGATGAATGGTTCCGGTATTTTTGGTATAGCCTGAATTTGATCATAAGGGAAAACAAGAAGAGAACCCTTAGGATCAAACTCAGGTTACCAAATACCGGAGCCATACATTGGACAATATTACAAAAGTATATTTATTTTTTAGTATATATATTTATATATATGACGAGTATATACGTTGTAGATGATCATGAGAAGGTGTCGTGGTCGTTGACGCTGAAGAGAAGGGAAAGCATCGAATTCGAAATACATCACAAAGACCAGCTCTAATTTTTCTCAGTCCTGCGTCGCGGTTTTCAGGTCCGATGGCTCTCCTTGGCGAAGTCAAGGAAGATGGAGAAAGTGATACGACCGGCGCGAGCAAAGTAGCAGACCATGAGCAGCACAGCAAAAACTTGGCGCTCCGCAGGATTCGGGAGGAGGAAAATTTAAGGCAGCCCATAATATAACTCATCTTATACTTCACAAAGACACACAGGGAGGGACGTGAGAGCGCTACTTTCCTTTGATGTTTCCTCTATTATCTAGGAAGATTCTGAGATTCACAGTGAGGACGCGTGCTTCCCTTTCTGATGTTTCCTTGTTCTAGGTTGCCTACATGAAGAAGGAAACAAAAAGGCTCACAAATTTCTACTATGGACAACGTGGAAGATGAATTTTTGTGAGATCTAAAAAGTCGGATGAAGGGAGTTGTCATGTCCCAACTGCAACGAGGGCAAGGTGGTGGAAATGGTGACAACAAGAAACGAGCTTTCATGTACATCACTCTCTACGATGAGGATGAGGCGGCTCTATTCTTAAGGCTGCCTAGCATCCGATGTGAAAATTTTTATCCGAAATAAAATAAAAATATCTCTATTTACTTCCTAGTATAATTTTTGCTGTTCTTCTGTCTTTGTGTTTGTGTACTTAGTTGTTAATTTGTCTTGATGATTTATCGTGAATGACATATAGGCACAAGTTGATATTTTTGAAGGGAATCCCCCGTCCCGACCCGTACGCGTACTAGCATGGGTAAGTACTCACTGACGAGGACTGTATCAGGCTCGAATTTTTGGAGAGCATAATCAGGCGTATAATGGGCGAATTGTGGAGATCGTTCCTTTCACCGCGAACGCTCCGAAACAAAAAATGCACGATACCGCTTTATGATGTTGAAAAGTAAGTAGTCGGATCCGAGGTCTCGACTTCTCTGTACATTCATAGTCCCTATCTTCAATCTAAAAAAATCTATTCGATTGTTGATAGATGATGAACAATCTCGATCTCGTCTGGCTCTGGGCTTTTCATTCTGGGTCTGGGCTTTTTTTTATTTGCCATCCGTAGGTAAGGAGCGCAGGGCTTGACACAAAAGTTTTCAATTTCATCTAAGAACGCACGGTAGCGCTTGTTTGGACACGGCATCAGAGGTTGCGAGCACAGGTCCCAGCACCGTATTTGAGTACGGAGGAAAACGAACGCGCGCCAAAATCCGCAGGAATGCAGCGAACGGCAACAAAAAAGTAATCATTAAGTAGACTGGATCATTATGTTGATCATCTTCAGCAAAGCACAGTATTTGATTATTCTCTCGCTTCTCTGTGCTTCATCAAGAAAGCAGATAGAGACATAATTATCACGACAACTTAACAATCTATGTGAATTTTGATCATTTAATGACAGAAGTAAGATGAAGATTGTGGATCATGATCTTCCCGTCTAGAAAAATCCAAGTATGAAGCTGCATGCATAGGCTCTAATCTCAAACAGCAGGACTATACACTGCAGCAACCGCATCATACCTATTTGCGCTCTCTCTTCGAGGATGCACGTATTCTCATGAAACGGCTGGAGGAGTACCGAGATAAGCAGGAGCAAGAAAAAATAAAGAGGAGGCGTGGCGCATTCGCACAAGGAGGACAGCCAGAGTACATTAAGCGTACGTTTCTGCTTTTGGTGTTTGTTCGGTGTTGCTGTTCGCGTTTGTTAATATGGTCCTTCTAGGGGAGAACCGCAACCGTTTGTAGTTAATACGGGTCTACTATGGGAGAAATGAAGCGCAACTTCTCATAACGGGAACAAAAGAAACTGCACCAAAGCAAAACCCTACCTCTAATTGCAGCTCGTTTCCAGTTGATGAATTCTTTGGGTGGGTGGCCTCCATATCACAGCCGTTAATATACGGTAGTCGGCCGCAGTTCGTGCATGACTTCTTTCATTCAGGCAGAGAGTTGGATTATTTTTATCAAGTGGCAGCACCAGCAGGAGAGCCAGAACCTCTGTATAACGATGTTCAACAAGTCCACCCGAGTTCGCCTGTTCAACAAGTATTCTTTCAACAGATGTTGACTTCGTCACTAATGGCTCAACATGTACAACAAGAAGGCTTTTTTGGTTTTGGAGCTGGAGAACATGATCTTCAGTTCTACAATCAGACGCAGCAGGAGCCTGATGGAACATACGTCGTGGCTGATGGTTAAGGCTCAACTTTCATTGGTCAGCATTTAGTAGATTGGAGTCGCTGTTGACATCATACGTAAGAGCAGGAGAACCCCTGAGAGAACAGGGGAAAACTAAGGGAAAGGGCGGAAGCTCTGTAACAAGGGGCCTTGTTGCTTCATCAGCACCAGTGACCAATGAACTTCGACCTCTAAGATGGAACAGCAACAGCTCCACGAGTTGTTAACTCTCCTTCTCCTTCACATCCGCTAGGTGTGCTTCCAGAAGGTCGGGAGGATCATCACGCTTCGGGAAGTCAGTTTGATCTTCCGACAGCAGGAGGTACTACATAAAAGGAAGTACGTACGACCTTCTGCTTTTAGAGCTATTTCCTTCCTTGTGGTTGTGAATGTAATAGTCTAGACTAAAAAATATACTACTGTCGTGAAAGTAAGTAATAATGCACTAAATAGATGAACATCATAGCTAGATATGTTCTAAGAAAGACGGCCACTCAGTAGACCAGGAGGAGTGCTCGCCTAACATCTTCTAGTATCCTATTATGATTGTCGTTGTCCCATGATCCTACCGTGACGAACCAGCAGTCCCACCCTTCGCGACAAATTTTCTTTCTAGAGGTTCAGGTTCTCCTTTGGGTAAAACACAATACAGGAGACGAAGTGCGGCAGCTACCGATTGCGGGCAGACGTGTTGTAGACACCAGTGCATTGTTATGGCAGTGGAGGAGAATAGAAATACTTACACCTACATTCATTAAGTCATCTCCAATGCCAACACCAACTATGCACTATTTTTAGTAGTTTTAATATTGATCATGTAGTTCCTGTCAGTTTGTTCTTGTTGTAGGAAATACATCAAATAGAAGGTCCTCGTCATATTATTATTAAAGTATTTTTAGGTGCCGAAGGCGAAGCTTGAACTTGATGATGGAGTCTAAAACTGAGAAGACAACATCAACCGGGAGCAGAGGTACTAGGGGACCACGATGATGAAGAGGATTTAGAAGGCTCATCGCGTCGTACTCGCGGAAACTCTGCACCATCGACAACACCACTTAAGGGTAGGCTAAAGGTGCTTTTCTTACCGCTTTTTATGCCTCTCCTACGGGAGAAAGGCATAACAAGCGGGGTAAGCGAGCACCAAAAACCTACCTCTAAACCACACCAGTCGTATCGTCCACAAGCCTATCCACCACAGCACGAGCATCCGTCAGAGGGACGGCAAGCCTATCCACCACAGCATGAGCATCCGTCAGAGGGACGGCTCGGTCCAGGACAGCATTTCCAAGTAAAAAACACCTTCATCGAGGTCGACGCGACATCGCCTGGTAGTGGTGGCGAAGACTCAGGTCTTTGGCAAGGGCAGAGTACTACTATCGGTAGCTTTGGAAATAAGAGGCGGGCATCGTCTGCGCCGCCCTTGCTCCAGGGAAGAAGCCGCTTTTTACAGTAGTCTACTAGGTCGAAGTACCTAAGTAGTGAACTACAGGACAGGTGGAGACACTTAATTAGAGTAGTGGAGATCGATGAACTGCTACTCATCTGCTAATATGACGAGCCACCTTGCCGTTTCAGGTCTTGGTGTAGTGGAAGACAAGGGGGAAAAACAGAGTGAGCCCGCTCAGGAGCCGCTGAGTAATTCTAGGTCATGAAATTATTATTGTTCTTTTGTATTTTTGGAAGATTTTCTAGTACAGTACAGGTGGCAATGATCCATCAGTACTACAAGTGGAAATGATGTGAAACTGAATAACAAGTGAGCTTTTTTATGCGGAGCAGGGAGCTCGAGCTAGCTTACTCGCGATGCAGCGGGAGCAGCAAGAGACGAATGCAAAATAATGCATAATGCCGAGGCTTCGAAACGTCTTAGTGTTTCTGTTTTTTTGCGGCATTTGAAGAGTTGAGTACAGTGAGCTTTAATACTCGATTTGCTTGATTGAAGATGTTTGAGTTTCGCTTATTTTTTTCCGCATCGACAAGGATATGAAGAGCAAGCACGAATGACATAACGGCACAATGATTGAAGATCACGACGGTAGGTAAAGGTATGCCACCTCTACTACATTTACATTTGCATCATGGGATATTTATTACAACTAATCTTGCGTTGCTTAGGTTGCAAGGATCAGAGGGACAATGACTGTCAGCTAGAAGGTAAAAAAAAGTGAAAGTGAATATCAAACAGGGCTCGTTTATGCTATACATAGGATTCAGATTCAGATTAATTGTGGTTCCGTTTATTTTGGTGTTTCGTTCTCTTCCACATGCGACGTATCTGTACCAGTATTTTTTCGCTCTGTAATTTTTAGAATGCTGGTCAGAAAACCGCGCACCAATACCGAACTCGGGAACGGGATACTTAATAGACGTATCTTGGAATGGGACTTCATTATAGTTTGTCTGTGATTAAAGGATGATAAACACGCGAAAGCAGATGCAATCCCGTGATATCACGAGAATAAAGGGCACTCGTGGGAAAGCACATCAAGGACCAAAAGCACACATAGGATGATCATGTGAGAAACACAAGGACCACATGCACAAGATAGAAGCATGACGGACATGGATAAAAGCGTTGCATTAATATCATTATACACGACAAGATGAATGACACGGCCATCATGTTGTATGTTGCTTTGCGAGCACGAACATTTATCCCCAAAGAACTGAAGCAAATCATTCTTCATCCCTGATTTTGCAAGAAACGCATGTTGAACAAGCGAAAAGTTGCTGGTTTGTCAGAACAAGCGAAGGCACTGGAAAAAGGCTGTTCATTCTGCCACCAGGAGGATGTTGAAGGAAAAGTGGTTGTTGAAGGATAGTGAGGGGCAGGCGTGTGGCGCCGCTAGGCGTGCTCTGGTTCTGGTATGTGTGTGGGAGCAGATGAGGGGAAGAGAGAATGAGAGTGTTGAAGATACGAGACAGCGAAAAAAAGGCATAAAAATGGCCCGTCACGCATACAGTGTCTCGTGTGGATTTCAAAGTCATACAATTTTCGCGAAAGCTGGCCGTGTTAAAATGTAGACTAGGACATAATGTTAGGTGGAAGTGATTTAGATTTTTGAACACGAGTGAGCCATTGCATGAGTTCGCGCCAGAATTCAAGTCCCGAAACGCGTCCTGAAGTTTTTGTTGCGAAACCGAGAAACACAGGTAACAATCAGCTTTTCTTACGTCCTGAAGGTCTATCCTGTTGTCCATCAATGACAATTTCATTCTCCTTTGAGGTGCCGCTCAGATTTTTCTCCTTTGGGATTTCATTTCCGTCCCTGCTCTTCGAGCTAGTGTATATTGTAAGCTGCCAACTGGCCCACCCATACCCTGCGACCATGCTCGTGCACGCAGCCTATTTTCCAGTGCCCATTAGCACCAAGTCGAAATCTTCCACCCTCAACTGCTTGTTCTTGCGCTCCTCACGACAACCAACTATCACCGCGGTCGTACGCCTCACTAGATCTAGATGGAACTTTTCAAGACGTCGAAATCAGGCTTTATTCTGCATCCTCAGCTCTGCTATGAGTACAGCATTGAGCGCTGCGCCACGTAGTAACTGATCTCCACAAACGAACATGTCCAGGCCGTTGTCGAAAACTGGGTTTCTACGGATGCGACCAACCTGAAAAATTCATGTAGGAAATCATAGCGATAGCGGAGCAGAATGTCCTCGTCATCTACTATGGAAAATGCTTTTGTTTCTTGCTCGAAAGGATGTAAGTATGGTTCTGGTATTTGGTAACCTGGGTTTGATCCTAAGGGAATCGAAAGGAGTGGATGACTCAAGGTCAGGTTGTGCCCAGTAGGTACCTCAACTTCCCACTTGTTGGCGCTTGTAAGGGGCATTGGATATCGTTTTTCTGCTGGGTTGTCTACAACCTGAAACATAAACTCCTTCGAACAGTTCTGCAAATGCGCTCTGAGTTTTAGAGGAAGAAAGTATATTACTCTTACTGTCACTAACTCAGACTCACTTCATGGTCTATGCCATTTTTCGTCTATTGTCACGAGAGCCGCTGGCCACGCCATGACTTATCTATGTTGCGCTATGGCATAGGGTGACCATGACCTCCACTGGTCAATCACACAAAATATACCAAACACGAGAAATACAAAAAGAAAAAGCAATCCATTTCATAGAATCTCATCCGCGTCCTTGAAGCTTTCTGCTAGTCCCAACGTGACTGACATTGCGTGAGACCGGAGGGTCGGAATGCGTACTGCTGTACACGAGATCTTCAGCTCTTCATCTTCCATTACTACGTCTTGATCTTGCGTTCCCTCCAAACCCACGGCTGCTGCACTGGCGAAAATTTTCTTTGTCTCCCAAGAAACCTTCATCTCTTCCTTCGTGTACCCATTTGCCTGAAACGCGTCGATCTGCGGAATAAGATTGGCAATCAGCGGGTAAGCGAAAACTTCAGGTGGTTTCACGCCTGTCGGGGTAGCACCGCTTGTGCCTTAGAAGAGACAGACAACTTATTTCTCATCCGAAGGAGAGGACGTTTCGGTTTCTGAAATCGTTGAAATGAGACTAGTAGCTCTGAAACACAAACAAGGCTAGGAAGACTCCTGAGTAGACTATGTGGTCTGTACTGCTCACAGTACCTTTCCGTTTCCCACAACGTCATTGAATTCCAACTCATAAGAGTCTTTCTCCGCATCCGATCCGGTCGCGTTGAAAGCTGTCATTTGCGCTTCCAATTCCTCCATGCCCGCTTTCCCCGCTCCTGATGCGGCTTGATACGTCGAGCTTAAGAAACGTTTCACTTTATTGCTCTTAGAAAAGACCACGACACACCTTTCGCCTTGAAGAAAACCTCTAGTATCGTCCTGATCACACCCTGTCATCCTGATCATGCGACGAAGATCTAAGATTTCCTCACGCTCGCGCTTCGTCAACCTCAAGCCTTAAACTTCTTGTGTAAAGGGAAGACCACCAGCGACATGATCGCCGTGGTACAGTTCGGATTGGCGATCAAGTTTGCACGAAAAGCGTCGGGGCCATTCACCTCCGGCACCACTAGAGGAACAGCCTCATCATATCGGAAAGCAGAGCTGTTGTCGATGATGATCATGTCTCCCCTCTTTTCGTGGATTTGCGGTACAAATTCCTTTGCGAATTCGCTAGAGCTGGCGAGCAAGAGGATATCGCAATTCTCGACAACGTCTGGGACAGAGAATTCGACACGTTAGATTTCAAAATTTTTTAGCAGCTGAAAAAACCCTGTGACCCTTTGCTAGAGTCCAAAGTTCTCGTCCGTCACGGTCACAGCATAGTCATCTTCCAAGTGCTATAGTGTAACGCAGAAGTAGTTGTAGAAGCGGCAACTACAACAGTTGAACAACGCTTTTCCATAAATCACAGTAAACGTGACAGACCCACCAGGAGAAGCTTTCAAAGTTGTCGGACATGAAATCTCCTTTCCAGCGGATCGTTTCGAAGCGTAGAGTCGCAGATGAGTAGGTCCAAAGGTCTCGAGGGTGTTTCGCTCCCTCAAAACCTCAAGCATTTCCAGGCCTACTGCGCCAGTGGCGCCAACGATACCCACACGTTGCTGCATTTTGATGATCTTATGTTTATGTAAGTAGATGACACTAGAAATTAGAGAATCTTCACTTCATTAGGAAGGAGATGATGTTGACAATGGTGTTGTCAATGTTGACAATGCCAATGGTGTTGTCAATGAAAGAAGAAGAGAGTTCTGGTGCGCGTAGTGGTATTGGTAACTTAAGTAGATGAAGAACAAAGTTGTGATCTTGGAGCGCTAGAATGTCGAACCACTAGGTTCGTACTGGAGATACTCGCTCACAACTCACTCGTGCCCTCGCTATTTATTTTTTTCCGAAGGTGTTGATGATGATGATGATGATGATATTGTCGACTGCGCCAGGGATAACGATAAGCTCCTACTCGAATACAGTGATATCATGGGACACACAACGACGTGACGGATCCTTCGTCTTCTACCCATCAACAATTCTCGAATACCGCTTCTCGTCGTCCTGGATCTTCACTTGCACAGCCATACACCTTCGACCTTGAGTATAAGACCTGATCAGGATCTTTCCATGAATCTCCATCAAGGCCGAGGTGGAGCCCTCTACTTGCATCTCTTGAGATATTTTTTCCCAGTTCTCCTACTCCTTCCACTTGTCGGAGCCCCTCCTTCCGACCACCACCATGCTGAAGGATCTCTCCTGCTTTTCATACAACAAAGGAATGGGCGTCGCGAAAAAGCAATAGCAAGATATAAGACATGATGATAGGGCAACTACAACGTCCTCCGTGGTACATTCTTTTAGTGCTTGAGTGGGCGACCCAAGCTTTGCCTAGGGTAGGGCGACGGGGGATTCTCGACTGACTTAATTAGCAGATTTCAAATCCAAGTTGAACCAGTGCAACTTCGGAGCTTGTTGTATCATGATCGGCGTCAGGAACAAGATGAAGGTTGAGGAGCAGATATCATACATAAGTACACTGTATTATTTTTAGCAGTTGGTGTTCGCTGTGTTGAGGCGCTGCCTCTTGCTCAGTACAATTGGCGTACTTCTCTACCAGTACCATGACCATCAAGAAAACGAAAATAAAGAACAAGTACTTCTAGATGAAGAATATTATAACAAACAAAAAAGAGCCTCATCTTCATTTTGGCATGATAGGCATGCGTCTAAGAGTTTCTTCTATAATATCCTTGATCTTCTGGTCGTCGTTATCGGATGCTGGGCGTAGCGTCAGCGCTTTCTGAAAATCACGCACACAAGCCTCCAAAGTTTTTCGATATTCCTCATCGTCGTTCCTCCAACCCCTCTGCAGATCCATCACTGCCTTCGCACGGTCAATCCACTCGCTACGATCACGTCGGGATCCGCGGGCGCCGGTGATTAGAGAACAAGATACAAGTGAGAGGTAGATCAACGCTCAAGTTCATCCTACAGCTACGCTTAGGCTTACGCATATTTTTTGAGTCACAGTCACAAACATACAATAGATGGCAAGAAGATGTAAAACCAGCGCCATAAATCCACAATCAAGAACTGATGCGGACCTTGTCGGAGTAATTGGAGAAGAAACCACTGGCGACGATATCTCCACTTCTCCTGGTTCTGGTCGTCATATTCGTCATTGAATATGCGGTTTGCGTGGTACGCCAGAGAGAACGTGCCATCTTCTTGCTGTTGCTCCTGCCATGTAGGATTAGAAAATGTTGAGTTTGGGCTTGGGGATAATCAAAGACCACGGAGTCGGAGAGCATGCTGTTGAAGTTTATGGCGGCTAGTCGTGGCCTGTTACTTAGTCTTCAGCTTGTTCAGTATTAGCCCGACTCCGACACGGAGATAATGATTTCTATGGTGTAATTGAGTATAGCTAAAGATAGTGCCTGAAGAAGTTCGCAAGTATATGGCGGGGCTAAAGGATTACTTAAGGTTTAGCGTCTGGATAAAATTCCGCTTAAGAACAAAAAGCTAGGTAGTTAAACTAAGACTAGCTGGCTACTCTAGTTCGTTAATAAGGTGCGTGGCGACAAGACGAGTCCCCAACTCAAAAGCTGGGCTGCGGAGAACAAGATCGGGGGCGTCGGCGACGTGCTTAATGTTCAACGCTTTCTTTGGACAAGCCTGAACGAAGAAGAAGAAGAAGAAGAAGACCAACAGCCCCACCGCAGCAAAATGGGCCAGCTGTGGCCACGGTTTCACGTGCTTGGTCTTTCATGTGATTGCCCCGCACTCACAACTTTCCACAGCCTTAGGCGGCCCCCCTCTGAAAGTAGTAGCTTGCTGTTGCTACGTGTTTCAACTGTCGCCACTAAGCTCCGCGGGTTGAAGTGGAGCAACTGCGTCCCGCCGTCGTTTCCGCCTGCTGGAGCAACTGCCTCCAGCTTAGGCCTTTGCCTCCTTGTACATGAACGCCCTTGAATTCTGGTGGGCCCGGGCCGTCCTTCTTGGTCTTTTCCAGCGCGTCGTGGTCGACTGTCCTTCACTTCTTGGGCTTCACCATCACAGCCCCCGAGTCGTCCCCACTGGTCTGGCTGCGTATTTTTCCGCCCACCTCTGCCCAATCCAGCGCCTGCGCGAGGCTTTTCGCCTTTTTCGGCGTGTATTGGGTCCGCCGCATCTCCGTGAGCGGCACAGCTAAAGGCCTCACGTCTCACCGGTGTAAGCGTCCACCCCCTTGATTAGAATTAGCCACAGCTTGCTGCTCCTTGCACGTTGCCGGCCAATTTTCCATGGGCGACAACCCTGCAGACATGCCCCGCCAGCCAGTCCGTCAGCCATGCCCCTCAGGCCATGCTTCGTCTCCGACATGCCAAGCAGCCCGCGCAAATTGGCTCACTTTCTTTTCGGGGACTTCTGTCGCGTCTCCCTTCCTCTCCTCATGGCTCACCTGTGCGCTGTTCGTTGAATTCCACGACGTCGCCAACGCCAAGCCCAACCCGTCACGACTCAGCGGCGATCCCTGTGGGTGGGTGGGAGGGAGTGATAGCCTTCAAGGCTAGAGCGCGGGGGCCAGTGGATACAAATGCGGCAACATCTTCAGGGGGCTACGCATGACATAGACCAGACTAACCGCAGGGGCACGACGATGCCGCCCCCATTCTCGTCGCTTTCTTTGCCAGCATCCTGGACGTGATTGACGTCGCCGCGAGCTGTAGGCCCGTGCGACTCGTTTCGTTTGCCAGCCTCCTCGTACTTCATTGGCATCGCAGTCCGCGAGGCCGTTGCCTTTGCCAGCCTCATGACTGGCGTCGCGACGTGTAAGGCCGTGCGCCGTGTTCTCGTCCGCGTTCTCTTCTACTACACTCGACGCCACTGGTGGGGCTTGCGGCTCATCAGTAACCACAGCGCCCGCGCCTGCCCGCCGGTCTATCTTGTTGGAGATTGCTGGGAGACTGATGACCAACGAACACCGACAAAACGCAGCGCGTGCCCGTTCTGGGCACAGTTACGCAGAGCATTCGAAGGCGCACGCCGTCGATGTGCAGCCACAGCGCAACCCTACCCACCCAGGCAAGACCGTGGCCAAAGTTGCGCGCTCTTCTCACAACACCGAGCCGCCACGTGTTTGAGCTTCGTGCGCTTCTGTGGGCGACACTCGCTGGCATTTGTGTAAGCAGTTGGCTAATCACTGTAGCTTCGGGGACTTACTTACTCGGGGGCGTTTTGGTTTGTGCTTACGTGGCCCGGCATACTTCTAGCCCCGTCCGTCCAAACTACGCCCGCAAACCAGTCGCCCTCGTCGCGCGATTGTTATGCCTACGATGGGAACCCGGTCGAGGTTGTCTCTTGTGGTTGTGCTGTCGTCGAGCGCACCAGTGTAATCACCGTCGCCGTGGTCCGCACCGTCGTGGATGCTATCCACGCAGTCGCGCCAGTAGTGCGGGCCGATGTCACACTTCGCGCGCGACGAACTCAACTGCCGCGGGCGCGACCTTCTCCCACGCTTTGACCTTTATCATCGCCCGGCCCTTTTGCAGTTCTTTCGCTCCTCCATAAAGTACTTACAAATAAATAGGAACGTGTCTGGTCAGGTTTTCTTACTTCCAGTTTTCTTCCTTGCGGCTCTGTGAAATAACTCACAAACTATCTTCCAAACGCCATAAAGTCGCCCTCGTTATTGCTTCCGTCTTCTTGCTCGAAGATTTTCGCCACGTCTGGCATTTGGAGAAAATGCTGAGTCAAAACGTGCGGTAGTGCCAATAGAAGTCTGTTCATCGCGTCTAAAATGTAAACATGCTCGTCCACCGTCATGTACCACCCATAGTGGTCGCGGTGGTATGTTTCCACCAGGTGAGTCCAGATGCGCGTTACTGGCTCCTCGATTTTTTGCCACAACAGTGGTATTAGACTGGCCTTCCTACTTATATTTATCTTGAAAGGTAGCAGAACCATGAGCATCTTTCTAACCGATCTGGTTTGGCCTCTTGCTGTCTGTGTCTTGATCTCGATCATGATCACACCCAGGCTCATTCTCTACGGGTGCTATGAGCAGCACTACCAGGGGCACACACATGAAATAAGCATCTTGGACGTGTAGTTTCCCCATAAAAAAGGGGCCAAAGGAGGCAGGTGCTTCTTAGGATGAAAAATTACTGTAACAAGCCTTACTTTTAATCTTTGCTGCTCCATCTGATTTCTTTGGCTACGGAGCTCCGCTTCCATCGCCTCGCGGCCTTGTCGTTGACACTCCTGGTCCCAGCATTGTGCGACCACTTGTTGCGATGCCCCTTGTGCTAACTCTTGACGGTTCAACTTCTGCACCAAAATTTGTCTGGCAACATTGAAGTCATCTTGCCTGCTGCTCTCGCGAAGGCTGTGTCTAATGTAAGCGTCTAGAAGAGAAACAAGAGCGCCAAGCATTGTGATTCTGCTAGTGCCATGTGGATCAGTGGACCTCCTGTAATTGTCTTTGTTCTCCTTCTCAACGAGCAGGCCAAAAAACTCACACCACATCTGAAACTCCTTCCAAACGGAGACGGACTCTAAGGCTTGTTCACTAACAGTAGTATTAACACCTGCGCCGGCGCTCGAAGTCCTCTGCTCGGTGCGAGCACCAGCATCTGCTATGACCACTGAGGCTGCGGCTTTCAATAGCTTTGGATGGTAGTCCCAGTACTCGAGCAAGGTTTTTACTGCATCACCAGGAAACGTGTAAGCCAAGTGAAAAGCGACTTGCCAAACCCTCTCCGGCTGCGAATACGCTCCACTCCCGCTCTCGTCTTCATCTGGGTCTAAAATTTCCGCTAAGCCAATCTTTTTCTTTCCTCGTTGTTCCACACCTAGGATAATGAAGTTCGAAGATTCAGCACTGGCTGTTGAAGATGTTTGTCCTCCTGGAAAAAGTTGCGGTAGAATTTTCGCTGAGCCTGGTTCTGGATTTCCATTGGCGTCTATTGAAGCCGGCAAGTTCAGATACTCCTCCCGAGTGATGCAAGCAGTGATTAGAGCTACCGCGCTAGCATTCCTGAGTGCGTCCTTGGTCCGCTTTTCAAGTAGAAATAGGGCCAGGGATTATATTCATGTTCAGGATGCCATGCATCCGATGATTCTTGAGCGGTAGCCTTTCTTAAAGTGAGTTTTTCGAGTGCTTTGATTTTCCCATTCTCGTTGTTGTGGTGCCCAAAATACTGCCACCTGAGATGGATCTGTCTTTGCTCAACGCTGTGCCCACGCCGTAGAAAGCCAGCGAAAAAAAGAAGTCGCTCGAGCAAAAACTTACGGTATTCGGTTGCCTGCGCGTATCTCTCCTGAGGCGTCCGGAACTCGGTGAGAAACCAAGCTGGGATATCACATCCACTGACCGTGTTCGGAGACGCGCAACTGTGAGCGACTCTCGACCATGCTTCTAGTTGGTCGCCACATATCAGGGCTTGAAACTGCAGCGCGTGATCTTGATACTTTTAGAAGAGGGAGATAAGCTAGAGCACCAGTCAAAAAATAGAAGCTATAGTTACGTACAGAAGAAGATGCCGCCAACAAGCTGATGTCGATGTGCGTCGTATGAGCAGCAGCAGAGTTACTCAGTGAAGTAGTAGCCTTAAGCCCAGTGCGTCTTTAGCAGCCCTTGCCCGCTTTTGCTCGAACTTCCACCTACCATTTTCTCAGGATCCAGGAGTTCCCTGATGTATTCATGTTGCACTAGCATCAGTGGCTGTAGCTGCCCACGCGCTAAACGGCTCGGGCTTCCATACAATTAGAGGTTGAAAGTTGGCATCTCTAGCTCGCATTTCTATGGCTTTCCTACTTGAGATAGCCATAGAGACGCGCATAGAGATGTCAACTCCCAAGCCTTAATACAAGCTTGTTTCTTTAGCGGTCGGTGAACTTCCATCCCCGCAGAGGTCATCACTATCAGCGTCGCTAAAATCGCCATCTGCGTCACTGTGTCGAATCTATTAGAAAGAACGAAGGAACAAGTTCAAAATTATACTTACTAGTAAGTTGTACAACTACTTAAACAACATTAACTACATTTACTTGTAGTTGTACTTCGAAAGCGAATAGTTGTTCAAGCAAGGAGTACGAATATAATTTGTCCCACCTGCCCTACGTGAAACAACATATGAACTATGACAAAGCTTAGTGCTGTGCATAACATCGTCCTGGATTGCCGTTCCTCTCGTAGATGAGACCGTTAATGGTGTAAAGCGTCCAGGTTGCTGGTTTTTCAGCCGAGAGCCACCAGCCTGACTTGACTACTCTCCGAAAAAATTCTTCTACGCCATAGAATCTCAGGACATAGTTACCAACCCACCCTTTGCATATGGCGTCGCTCTCTTGCGGAAACTTTGTCGCGAATCCCCTAGCGTCCAGGATCTGCCATAATCCCTGATCGTACAAATCGAATACGTGCTGAGCTTCCCCTTCTTAGAGGTTGAGGTCGTGAGTGGTCATTCTCAAATCTGCTACCCACATATGAATTCTGAGAACCTGCTAAGGTGGAACCAGATAAGTGGAGAAATTAGCTGTATCTGTAAAGATCGATGAAGATCATGAATCATCGCGTTGCTGTTGGTGTTCGTGACCCTTAATCTTGTGTCACGCGACCGCGCTGCGTCTCTCCTTGCAGCCACGTCTTTAGTGTTTCTTGGGACACATGAAGAGCGTTCAACACGTCAAGAAGTAGCTGAAAAGATTTTGCTGCATCGGTTGTTCCTTCCCTACCCTGACGGTTTGCCCGCTGGTTCGGTGAGAAGCCGGGTCTAGGATTAGAAGCAGCATGAGACAATGATAAAAACTAAAATTATACGATAGTTTCGCATGAAGCAAGCCTTAATACTACTAGGCGTAGATGCAGGCGTTCCACTCGGTGTCGATGCCTCGTTCGTCGCAGCTTTCGGAATGGCGAAGAGGGAATAAAAATAAGAAGGAAACGGTACCCGGTCCTCATTCGAGGATGATGGAACTACTTTTAGAGCTTCCCCCTATTCATCCCTCCCTGGTGTAGGAATCCCGCAAGAATATCATGCCCCACTATCTTCCTTGAGGTATTGTGGTGCATGCTGATGATGTTGCAGGATCTTTATACATATTAAAGCTCAGCCTTCAATGGTCATCATGACTCTGAACGGAAGAAACTCCCTTCAAAGCTCTCCCCTTTCCCTTCCTTTTCCCCTGTTCTCTAAAGGGGTCGCTTCTTCGATCTCAGTGACCAACCCCAATGACCATTGAAAGCTGAGCCTTAAACATAGAGATGGATTAGGGGAGGCCTAGGCCTTAATACTTGCGTGATAATCAGCCTGGCGATAAGGCGTGTCATCAGGTGCAGCCTGTCTGTGAAAAACGTGGTAGTTTGTTCTCCGTTTGATGTTGTGGTTTGCTTAGAGCCTGCCCTCCCTCTAGTGCTCGAAAGACAAGGGGCGAAGCATAAAATAATAATTACGTGCTTCATTACTAACCCTATTCTTGAAGTGGATGTACAGGTTGAGCAGCGTCACGTAATGGCCGATGATCACATAGTACATGCTTTTGATTATAGCATATTATCGTTATTATAGAGTCAGTTGTTATAAAAAATAGAAATACTTACTTACACCAAGAACATATCACGACCAGCACCACGAGAACAATCCCCATTCTTAAAACTAGACGAGCAACCCACTTGTTGTACTGCCGCGGCTGCTGGCGACCTAGGGTCATCGATGGCGGAGTCTACAACAGAGCCGGGCACCGTTCTATTCTCATGCTCCACCCAGACGTACATAAACCGCAAAAGATTACTGACTGTCTCACGCAGGTGCTCCTGGTACTTTTCCGGCAACGACATATAAACGGCCTCGGACACTAGGTTGTTCGAGAAGAAATGGCTCTGGAGGATGATGTTTGTGATCTCTTTGGCTACTACGCAGTTATTATATCCTTGTGTGCTCATTTTTGCCACTGCTGGCAGCTTGGCGTCTCCCGATGCGATATTCCATAGCACGTTTCGCAATAAGCGAAGAGATTGTTTGGGACTGAGGTTGCTCCAAAGTTGCTCATGCGTGAGCAGCTCGCGCATACTCAAGAGACCTGAGGTACACAAGAGAAGCCAGACTGCTCGCCATATCACTTCCTGCGCCTGCGCCTCGATGTCGTCTATAACACTTCTGCAAGAAGTCTCATAGGTATTATCGCCAAACTGGGGCAGTGCACTGTTCAGCTCGTCCTCGTAGCACGTCCATTTCCGAAGAATCTCGTACATGTACTCGGTGAAAGCAGTGCCCATGATCGCAGTCCTGGTCTCCGGATCGAGGTCAGATATCACTTCAGCAGTGGCGTCCAAGACCTTGCTAAATTAGAAGATGAGGAGGAATCGGAGATCAAGACCAGAAATGCAACTGAGAGCCATGTGATAAAAATGACGACCACATGCGGTTGTCGCATAGCGTTCCTAGAGTAGACATCTAAGTAGGAGCACAAGAAGAACGGGGGGAGGGCACTGTAAATAGTTTATCTTTATGTTTTGTGCAATAGCAATTACACAAAGTTCTCGAAGCCTTAACACAACTCTTTGTATTGAGTCTTTTCTCCTGTCGAAATATTCGACCCGCTGGACGCGAGCGACGCTGAGGAACTAGCGCCATGCAGTCCATTGCCTCTCGCTTGGATTAGAGTGTGCTGCAGAAACTGCAACAAGGAGAGGTAGCTACTTACGTGCTTGCATAATTAGGATATTCAAATTAGGTCAGAGGGAGAAACAGAGTGGATTCTGAATGCGCCTTTACTTCGTACGTAGACACAACTACGAGGTCACCTTCCGGAATGACATCGAAGATGCTTGTTGGCCACTAGTTGTACATCTCCTGTCAGTCGCACTCGAAACAACTGATATTATAGACAACATAAAATTTTGATCGCCTCGACCGCTGCCTGTCCCAGGCTCACGCGCAAAAAGTCCTGCATGCGGGCGCCTATGCCATGCTGCGCGACAGCGTAGATCACTTTTTGCAGGCCTTTGCGACTCTCGTCCAGCACCTCAGGAGGCACATGGGCCAGCAGACCCTTCTCTGGCTTCGTCAAGGTATCCAGCGCATTGATGAGAGGGCGAAGGCGGTAAGTGTCCGCAGCATCCAGCAGACCTTGGTCCTGGAGAAACGGCTGCATTTTCTTGAATAAGACGACCAAATAAAAACGGCGAAGTAGTACTGAACCAAATATTACTCAGATTATTTGAGTAGTAGATCACATTTTTTACGATAGAAGGACCGTCGTGGAAACACGGTCGTCAGCAGGTAAAATATCGTTGAGCAGGAGAATACTATAGGATCAAGCTAGAAAAATAAAAACAAAGAGCAAATACAAAAATTTTGTCAGAACAAGTTTTGGTAGTATTTCGCAACTTCTTGTTTCTACTTGTTATCTGATAATAGAAGATCAAGCAGATGAATGATTTAATCACCAAGAAAACTGATGAGAGTATAGCATGCCGATCTGCATGCATGCTACAATTCTTCCGTACATTTTTTAGAGAAGACTTTCTGCCTGACTTCACTGGAGCTGGAGTCTGTTGGGTGAGAATTCACACGAACTCAATCATTCTATCGTGTGGTGTGTTCAGTCGTGCGTGATCCGACAAGGACAGCTCTAAAGAACGCAGATTCATACTCCCGAGATCGGTACCTTCACCGGAGCTGATTCATTTCTCACTCAACATGTTCCCTTGATGTTCCAGGATTTTGACTCTGCTTTCTCAACTTTGCTAAGTAGATCAAGCAGTAGCTGAAACTAAAGCAACACGACAACCAGGAGCATCACATCAGTGAACACTCACGAGGTTGAAAAACATCGTTCGCGATCGCGTTTCCATTGAGGAAAAGGACATACTTATCGTTATCTTCAACACCTTAATACTTATGTGCGCAAATCGAAAGGTCCGGGATTCGGACAGTGGAAATAAAGGATCGTGTTGCTGGTCTTGGTCTCGAAGAGACATGAGGTAGTATACACAGGGCATAGTAAATTTGAACATAAGTACTTGTCATAGTGTGGAAGCGTTGACATCAGTACCATCAACCCTTGACCACCGCTATAGGTCTAAGCTTGATCACTTTTTTGCTCAAACCGGCCTCGTGGCAGGTGTTTACGACCTCTGTGACATCCTTGTAACTCTCTGGGGCTTCTTCCATGATCAGTTTAGGACTCGCCACACGGAATGAAATCCCCTTATCCTCGAGTCTTTTAAGCACGTCGCCATAGTCTAGCTTATTCCGAGAGACGTTGCGACTAAGTGCTCTGCCTGCTCCGTGGCAAGTGGATCCGAATGTATTTCGCATTCCATGCTCTGTACCAACAAGGACGTAGCTGTTCGTGCCCATAGTACCACCAATGAGCACAGGTTGGCCCGTCATTTGGTAGTCGACAGGTATGAGGGGATGGTTTGGCGGGAAAGCGCGAGTGCTGCCCTTTCGATGTACTAGGAGCGTTTTCAGGCTGCCTTCGACCTGATACGGTTAAAAAGGGAGCAAGATTCGGATGATGATGCACATACTGCCACGCGAGTAGCCATAAGGACGCCTGTGGGGGTGCTTCCTATCTGTGTCGCCAGACCACGCGCGCAGCCATAAGGACGACCTTGTTATCTGCTTCCTAGCTCTAATTCTGATGTTTCTGGCTGTTGTTTCTATCTAAGTAGTTTTATCTGAGTATGTGCTTATTCCTAACTCATCAAGCGTGGGCCCAATTCAACACATGAGACACCAAGAATTTGGGGCCGAAGAATTTTGATTACTGATGAACTACTATACTTCTTATGTGTTTCCAGATAAGTTAAGAGGTGCCCGCACCTTTAAATACTAAGCGCGCTACGTGGCAGCGAGGCGAGGCAGGCGCCTACGGCGGCGGACAAGCGTGGCTCAGGTAGGGACTAATCGAAGGAGGATCCCGAACGCCACCACGACACTCCCAGACGCAGGTCGGGAGGTTGCCGTACGTTCGCGCGCAAGCTCGCGGGCACGACCTCGCCATCACCGCGAGCCAGTATTGGCTCCCGCATGTGGACGTGGCGTGTCGACGCGTGCTGAGCGCGAGGGATGCTAACAACGCCTGGGTGTGGGGGGGGCGGGAAAACTTTTTGCTTCCGGAGTGCCTCGCCCTCGCTGGAAGGCGCTCCTCATAAACACTAAACAGGTGGAACCTTGTTTACCCGGCGTTGCCCCCCGGGGAGCGCGCACTACGCGCACTCGTATTTAAACACCAATAAAGCATACTTTAAATTGCACTTAAATACTAAGCGCGCTACGTGGCAGCGAGGCGAGGCAGGCGCCTACGGCGGCGGACAAGCGTGGCTCAGGTAGGGACTAATCGAAGGAGGATCCCGAACGCCACCACGACACTCCCAGACGCAGGTCGGGAGGTTGCCGTACGTTCGCGCGCAAGCTCGCGGGCACGACCTCGCCATCACCGCGAGCCAGTATTGGCTCCCGCATGTGGACGTGGCGTGTTTGGCCTGTAGCAAAGCTACTCCAAGCTGGCAAGACACTCCGGGCCAAACGTTCGACCCAGGGCACATGCAGGGGCGTCGCGCCAGCTGCCACAACTGAAGATGTTGTCTTCGCGCCGCGCGCAGGAGGGCTGCACGCCTAAATAGGCCACACGCTGCGCCTCTCTTGCTAAGGGAATAATTAGCGAACTCAGTAGATCATATGCGCTACGTTCTGACCTCACGCTAATGCTAGCCCCATGAAGCTAGTCTACATGGGTCTTCTCCGTTTTGTGGACACTTTAGTGGCCTCTTCGTCGTCTTTCAGAGGCGTGGGCGCGAGGTCGCAGATCTGCGCAACTGCCTCGCTGACACCAAACGTTATTCCACCCTGGTGGACTCTCACGACTAAGTCGGGGAGTTGCTGCTTGATGCGCGCGACGGTGTGGCAGAACGATTCGAAGAGCGCTCTTCTCGTGCCACCGTCGGCGGGGTTCAACTCCGAGGGCACGTAGTGCAGCGTCCACATCGTGCCTGCCGCTAGAAGCTGCATGTGGATCTTCTGCGCGAAGACCCTCAAAAGCAGGTCGCGCGAGGTGCCCTTCCACGCGCTGAAGATTGCGGCCGAGTTATCGACGAACGCGCGAACGCGCTGTCCTCGTAGCTGCTGCTGCAGCACCTGCAATGACCACAGAACGGCCATGAGCTCGAGAACATTGATGACCTTATCCCGCCTGGCGCGGAGCTTCTGCAACACGTTATCTGGGACCTCCGTGGAGCCGCATATCAGTCGGTTGCCAACATGGCAGACGAAGGACAGACGACTTTCCGAATTGGACTCGGAGGCGTCGGTCCACAGGGTGGCTGGCGAGTCTCCAATGGAGCTGCAGTCCAAGACGAAAGGCGGAGCGGCGATGATAACCTCGCGCAAGTGGCACAGAGGGCCTATCAGGTCGCCCGGGTTGCCGATCGTATCGATCGCCTTGGTGGGGTCGGCGACAACGTTCTTCAAGGAGTCGTAAAGAGGAGTGAGTGCGGAGGTGATGCCACTAAATTTTGTGGCCGTAAGAGCGAAGTTGCACTTCCCAGCGATGGCTTGCACAAGTTTAACTGGCACCACGCCGGCCTTTGCCGCTCCGATCGCGCGGTCGATGTCGCGCTGAATCTTCACTCTCTTTTCCGAGCGCAGGTCTGTAGACAACATATGGCCTGCCACTACGTAGTCTACACCGAGGAGCCGCACAGCCTTTCCGGCTTCGGCCTTCTCTGGGCTCTGCCTGAAGCCCGTGGCCTCGATAAAGCTGTCGATTAGCGCTGCGGCCTGATCGGCTAACGCGTCTTTCTCGCATCCAGCGAGATCGTCAATGTAAATGTTCACGTAGGTGTGAGCCTCGCGAAGCAACAACCACTGAAGCATCAACGACACACGCACCCAAGACATAATTGCCCATAGGGAACCAAGTGCCATGTATTTCGCTAAGAAGTAGCGCCACCTGCCGGCGCCGTCGTCCGCGTCGGGGTCGAAAACCCCCACTACGGAGTGCCAAGGGTTGCAAGCTGCCAACTGCTTGTACGCGTCACGAAAATCGCGCGCAATGATTGTGACTCCGTTGACCTTTCTGGCGTGACGGGAGCTGCGCCTCCTCGGCTGCTGGCCGTGCGACCCGTCGCTGTCATCGCCGTCGCCACAGATGGCGGCGTAAACTTGGGCGAAGCTCTGCGAAGTCGGGCCCGGCCCAGGCTGAGATCTGTCGCTCGTCTTTCCACCCTGTGCTGCACTACTGCGTGCTTTGCGCGCCTCCTCGAGGGCGTTGAAGATGTCCTGCTTCGAGGCGAAAAGCGCCGAACAGTCTCCACCGTCTGAGATGAGTGTACTCATCCAGGCGATGTACTTCTTGTGTGATGGCAGCCGAATCTTTTCGGTCAGGTAGCTGTCTTGGTTTACCTCCTTAAAATGCACCACCGTGCGCAGCTTCTCTTTGTCTTCGGTCGACTGATCGATCGCGAAGCTGTAATTGACATAGACCTTCTCCTGCACTTGCCGGGCCCTTAGGTCCTTCACTGAGACTTCCTCGAGCCACCCTTTGGCAACTTCGGCCTGCGCGTTGCTCCACGCGGCTCGAACAAGGTACTTGGGCCGCCCCGTTGGCCTCTCGTTGACCCGGATATGTGGCGAGCGCGCCTCGTCAACATCAGCTGCGCCTTGGAGATGACTGGCAGTAGGGTTCTGGCTGAGCAGGCCCGTTATTGGGGTCTCCCCCACCAGATTGAAGCCACTGGCTATCTCGTCTATCAAGCCCGCGTCGGGATACTTGTGCCGCGCGCACAACATGCGCAAATACTCGACGTTGATGTGACCTGAGATGGTGGCTGTGCTCCGCTCCTGCCATGTTTCGCGCGAACGCAGACGGGCCTGCTGCGCTTCTGACCGAATGCGCGCTCCGTCTTCTTGTCGGAGTTGCTCTATATCGCCCTCGGGCGTGTCGAGGTACCACTTCAAGAATTCGCGCTCCTCCTTCGGGAGGGGATCGGGGTACAACTGGCCCCCGTCGTGCTCGCCTGTGGAGCGGAGCGTTTGCTCCCAGAGGGGGTTACCTTGAGGCGCGCTTGCGGCGCTGTCCGCTTGAGCGCGGAGCGCCGTGTTTAGGAGTCGGGACATCATTTTAATCGAGTAGAATGGAGTCCGCTCGTAACGGCGGCCGAAACAAGTAGAATTTAGGCTGCTCAAAAGCGCAGCTTTCTGAAACAAACGATCCTGGTCGTGTGGGGGCGACTCGGGACGACAGTGAGAGCTGGGTTCCGAAGGGAAAAGACTAAGCGGCGGCCTCTGCTGTCTAGATTGTGAACGGACTGTCGAGTAGACGTCACTAAGAGTCATGAAAAACCTACGCACCTCTCTAAACAGATTGGGCCAGGCCGGTCTGAATCTGTCTCCTCTGGACAGATCTAACCTCGTCTTACAGAACAACGCACAATAGCGAGCACTATCCTGAGTGGTCAGCTCTTCGCGCTCATACCGAAGTCACCTGGTGACGCGTTTCTCTCGCGCTCTTGAAACCGAAACGACGTTTCTTGACTTCTCTCTCGGGCTGAACACTGCGTTCCGCTGTGTTAAAAGTAGGCCGATTACTGACGTAGCTGCACAGCTATAAAGTTTCAGTGGCAGTGAGTGAGCATGAAGAGCGGGCGAGGAGTGCGCGCCGACCTATTGGCCTGAAAATGGGAAGGCTCCCGTAGTGTAATAATGGTAGTAGGCGCGATAAAAGGACAACTCGTTTTCTGTAAACTGGTGCGCCTCCCAGTCCTTGGCATACTCCAAGAACATCTTGCTGTCTGGGACCCAGTTCAACTGGGAGGTGATGCGGGCGACAAATCCCACGTCCTTGAGCAACACCGCCAACGAGGAGCGTCGCTCATGACAGTGCGCGACTGCAATGCAATGTGCCCGCCTGGTTGAATATGACTGCAGCTCCAGTCCGAAGTACCTCGTTGCGGTCTCGATGTGGTCCCTACTGATCGGGAGCGCTGGTAGCCCAAGCGAGTGGATCACGCATGTCGCGCAATGTTCACACGTGCAAAGCAACTGCACGCTCCGCGCGGCGATTTTATTGATCTTGTCGTGGATGACCTGTAGCCGGTACCCAACGAGCCACCCCTCTTTTCGTGTCTTCAACGGCACAACTGTCGGCGCGAAGTGGCTGGCGGCAATCGGCCTGACACCGGTACCGGCCAGAACTGCTGCTACTGAATGCCAATACTTGTCGAAGCAGTGAACCCCCACTAGGTTGCGAAGCGGGGTCGCTTTTTTGCGAACGTGGGTCAGCTCTTCGTCGAGCCGCCGATAGACGAGGTTCATGCGTTGATTTGTGCACCCCTGAAGGCGATAGAGCGCGAGCTTCGCCTTCTCAAATGTATGCGCCGCGCTGACGTACAGCTTGCTGCTCACAAGGCCTGAGTCAAGCAGCCAGAGCCCGTACAGCAGAAATACGTGAGGGACGACGGCACCCCCGAATTGATCGAGCACGTCGAAGCTGGCGAGGAAGCACTCCCACTTCTTGTGCTTGGACTGACTCACGGCATCGGTTGGTGCCAGCGATACGTTTGACCGCAAGCCTACTGTGCTCGGGGCACCTGACTCTACCATCTTTGTTGATATTAGTTTGCTACTGCGATCACATGCGGAAAACGAGTAAACGACAACTACTGCTTCGAGGCCTGAGGCCGGAATTAAAGCTTACGTCGACTGATTACAGACATCACGAGCGCACCGCTCCCTTCGTCATAGCCAATACTAACTCGGCTGACAGCCTGGCCTTAATTGGGAGTGACCGCTTGGAATCGAGGGGGCCGGCGGACAGGTCTGATTGTGATAGGAAACAGATTTTCAAATTCTGTAAGGTATCAGAAACAATGCTTTGGCGGCGCGGCCTGATTAGTGGCCGCCGCCGTCGTGGACGAACACAACTGACGCCCGGGGCGCATAAAATGATCGAGGTCAGTGTCCTCGTGGGGGTTATCTGACATGCGACGACTTTAGCCTTTTACTGGTGGCACCACCTGGTGTCGTGTGAGTATGAACATCGAGCCTTTGGCCGGGCTCACCAAAGACAGTCGTCTTCACAGCCGTGCACTTTAGGCACCATTATTGTTGTTGCCTGTGTCCTCCGACTCATTCTGTTTATCTTTCTCCTTGTTGTCCTTGCCGGGGCCTTTGCCACCTCCCCATCCGTCACGGCCACGCCCTTTGCCTTTGCCGGAGCCTTTCTTTCCGTCTCGTTGGTCGCCTTTGCCTCCTTTCCCGGCTCCTTTGCCGGCTCTCTTGCCTGCTACTGCGGACGCGACGGAGACTAGGCTTGCGAATCTGGATTCGAAGTCACGGAAGAACTTCTCTGCGCAATGATCTGTGGATGCCAGAAGAAAATCGTTGAAGAACTCGCGCAACGCCTTCGGGATGAGCACACCTGTGAATTCCTTGGCCAGTTTTTCGCAGGCGCGGATCATCTCATCTGACCGTAACGGCTGGCACACGCCGCAAGCGATTGCGAAGCGGATCCAGGCCCGATTGAGTTCGAATGGCATGTAATCGGCCTCCTTGCCGGTGATGATGTTGGATGTTTCGATCCGCATGCTTGTCACACGAGTTCCTACGACCTTGCGCACCTTCGCGACTGTGGCGAAGTCGATCTCCACGAAGAACTTTGGGCCGTGCACAGTAGTGATGCCGGAGAGAAGCTTCTTGGTCTTCAGTGGTTTGAGGTCGACTGTCTTTGCACTTTCCAACAGTCCACGGACTTGCTCCTCCTCTCCGTCCTTCATGTCGGTGTAGAGGTAGAGGTCCCAGATGCCTCGCATCTCTTTCAATGCCAGCGCGCTGGCAAAGCGTTGTAACACGAGCAGGTGGATAACTGCGTCCGACGTGTCTTTCTCGACTAGGCGCAGCTCGTGGTCCTGAGGGTACGCCGGGATGCCGGCTGGGCGGTCGATAGTCCACCCCCACGACCACTGGTCGCGCGACCACTGGACGCCCTGACCGTTCTCATTGGCCTGCTGTACACCCGCAACATTTGCTCCTGCTGCACCGTCCTGGGCGGGCGGCGCGGCGTGGGCTTGATTGCCTTTCGGAACCGCTTTAGGGGGAGGCCCAGCGTACACAGGGGGGCCTGCGATGACACCTCCGGCGCCACCTACTCCAGGTGGCCCGATGGGAGGCGCGCCCGCTTTCATCAGAGCTGCCTTGGCTTTCGCAGCTGCTCCTGCAGCCACGGCCTTGTGCTTCGGCTGGGCTTTGACCACAGCCGGCGCTTTCGCTTTTCCTCCTGCTACGGCCTTAGCTTTTGCTTTTGGCGGCATTTTTGACGGTGGGAGGCGTTGATTGATAGTAGGGCCCTCAGTAACGGGCGGCGTGATTTGCCTTCTGTTTCCCTGTGGAAGTAGGACGAAGTGAGTGACTGATTGCACCATAGTGATTAAAATCGATGGGGCACTGGAGATGAGCCGCGTCTTTTACCTGTCTTATCCTTAACTTTCCGTAGATCTTGGCACGATTTGTGCGCGCGGTCGTCCCTGGTCGAAATTCTACCTGATAAATTTCGAACGCTTGATCTGGCACGTTTTGTGCGCGCCTTAACGTTTAACTTGATGTCTCTTCGAAAATGATCGAAAATATGCACGATCTTTTATTTTCGGTCATTTTCGGTCATTTGATCTGGCACAAATTTTGTGCGCGCCTTAACGCTTAACTTGAACTCTGCCCAACTTGAACTCTCTCCGAAAATGATCGAAAATTGCCTGATCTTTTTCGGTCGCCTTAACGCTTCATTTGATTTTGCGCCTTAACTTGGCATATACTCGATCTTTTTCGGTCGCCTTAACGCTTCATTTGATCTGACACGCTTTTGTGCCTTGACTTGGGCATCTCTTCGAGAATGATCGAAAATAAACCCGATCTTTTTCGGTCGCCTTAACGTCTCATTTGATCTAGCACGTTTTGTGCGCACGATGTGGCTATTTCTTAACTCCATCATTGGAGACCCGGGCAAGCTATGTCAAGCTGACCCCAGTTTTTTGTTGGATTGTCGTGGGGGTCACGCAAATTCCTGGATTTTTGCGTGACCCCCACGAGGATCCAACAAAAATTCAAGGTGCGCCAGAATTCCCAATGTGTGTGGCGCTCAAAGCTTCTAGACGGATCTGTCCTCGATAGCCGAGGCTGCTCCTCCTCCACACATGGTTAGTGCGGGTTTGGAGCTGAGTGAACAAACGCCGGCTCTGACCCTAATCGCCAACGAGCGTGGTTAGCTCGAGTGAAAAGATGTCGGTGCTGCTCCCTCGATGTTGTTGCGTCTTACTAGGATCTCGGTGGGCCGAGTGGCCGGCTTATTGCCTCGGCTGAGCGTTGGTTTCTTTACGCGAGTCCCTTGATTAACTCTTCTTGCCATTTATTGGCCTAGCGTGCTTTGACGCGTCTCATTGCCATTTATTGGCCTCTTAGTTGTCGACTCGTTTTGAGTGGACTCTGATTGCTACCTGCTAGTGATCGATGGAAACTTTTTGCTTCCGGAGTGCCTCGCCCTCGCTGGAAGGCGCTCCTCATAAACACTAAACAGGTGGAACCTTGTTTACCCGGCGTTGCCCCCCGGGGAGCGCGCACTACGCGCACTCGTATTTAAACACCAATAAAGCATACTTTAAATTGCACATAAAAAAAGATGGCTTAACTATTCAGGGGACAAGGGGCACATCTTCATTTATGGTAGACACTTATTTAAAAAGAAGAGCGCCACCCATGTACAATTTTAGAAAGAGGTAAGTGCGAAAATGTGATCGACGCCGGATCGTCGTTTTCCAAGGTAGCGAAACATCTAACACATCAAAGACCGCTCGCTCACGACACCCGTAGCCGCGTTCTCCGCCGCCTTTTCGCAAAACAACGACACCCAGTGGCGCGGTCTCGCCTTTCGCTTTTGATGTTGATTAGCGCACAGGCGAGCGACCCTGGCTGCGGTCGCGTCGCTTGTTGCGGCCACTGCTGCCGTTGGTCGCCTTTTGCGGCTCCTTGCTCCGGCTTCGACGGCGCGGCGCCTTGCTCGGCTGGGGCCTACGCCGCGCCTTGCTAAGGCCGGGCCTGCGTCGAGCTTTGCCCGGGCGGGGCTTGCGTCGAGCCTTGCTAGGGCCGGGCTTGCGTCACGCCTTACTAGGGCTGGGCTTGCGTCGCGTTTTGCTGCAACTACACCTGCGGCCCCTGCTGCGCCTTCCCCTTCGCTCTTCTCGTCCCCTGCTGCGCCTCCGCCTCCTGCGGCTTTCGCTGCGACTCCTCCTTCTGCGGCTTCGGCTTCGCCTTCGTCGGCTTTTGCTGACACTCCGCGCGCGATCTCTTCGCCCGCGCGGCAAGCTTCTGCGCGGCGATGATCTTCTACGACCCCTCTTTGGACGAGTCGAGGGCGGCGCGTCTCGCTTCGGCGCCTGACTCGCATCGGCGCGGAAGCTCAGCGCGTCCCGCGCCGCAATAGTGGAGGCCGTTGCGACAGCTTCACGCGATTGCTTTTCTTCCCCCCTTTTGTTCACCACTAGAATCCGCGAAAAATCCGCGCGGAAAAGCGCGCACGCGCCACCACAGACAAGACCACAGGGGGGGGGAGGGGGGGCGTCGGCCCTGAGTCATGTATGACATGACTTGAGAGCAGCAAGGGAAAGTTTTTTACTCTGCCGTTTCATCATACATCATCAAGAAGTAACACTCAACCAAGACGTGAGCTTCGGTAGTACCTCATGCTCCTCCATCTTCGCAATGTTGTGGCTGACATCGTAGATGAGATGCATATCGAGGTCTTCCGGACTTCGGTTGAAGATTTTCGCGAACGCTTGCCTAGCTAAAAACGTCATTGAACTCCGATTCACCCAAGCATAGTTGGCTGCTGCACTCATAGCCGCTAAATAGTTCTGACCCTCAGGGGAGGATATTCCTGCAGTGTGGAGGGGGAACAAGTGATGGTGTTGGTGTTGTACTTTTGGTCATTTGATTTAGATTTTGTAGCAGTCTAGAAGTGCTAAGTTCAACAACCACGGTCTTTGATTTTGATAGAAACCAAAACTCAAAAAGAATATGTTGTACTCGCACACGCCAACTGCCTGTCGTTCGTCTTGATTCCATCCCTTTCCATAGCTCGTTCCATTTCCACCAATGCATCCGTCGCTACCTGATGTCCAAGCCCTCTACTTCCGCTGTGGATCATGATACAGACTTGGCCTACTGTATTGATGCCCATTTTCTTGGCTGCGAAGTCATCGAAGATTTCATCGACGACTTGAATCTCAGCATAGTGGTTTCCGGCTCCTAAAGTGCCCAACTGAGGCAACCCTCGCTTTTTTGCGCGCGCAGAGACCTTCCCTGGATCGGCGTTGAGCATCCGGCCATACTCCTCGCAATGCTCCTTGTCCTCAGGCCATGCATAGCCTTCGCGTAGACTCCAGTCGATACCTACAAGAATGGCGTCTTTTGCTGTATCATCTTGATCTTGAAGAGAGAATTGCTGCGCATTCATCTACTTACGTCCCGATGTTGTTGTTTTACAAAGAGAGTAACGAACACCTCAATCAACTACATCTTCATGGATTGCGTCGAAGGTAACATTACAGCAAAAAAAATACCAAGCTGCAAAGCATCTTCTAAATCTTTCTCCTTAATCGGTATTATTCCCATACTGCCGACTCCCACTGGTATATGATCAAACAACGCTTGCGTCAAGCTTTCTTTGACTGGGTTCACGTCTTCCTCCGTCAAATTAGTGCGTATAAGTCTCACTCCACAGTTGATATCAAACCCAACACCTCCAGGCGATACCACTGCCTCAGGATCGTCCATGTCAAAGGCTGCTACGTTTCCAATTGCAAACCCATAGCCAGCGTGGACGTCAGGCAACCCTATGCTATTTCCCACAATCCCAGGTAATGACGCCACATTGCCTACTTGCTTCACTGCAGGTAAAAAGCCGCCTTGCGTTTGGGTCTGTCTGGTGTAGTCGAGGAGCTCTGTGAAGATCAGTTTCTCCAGAGAACTGTTGACGTAGAGGACGCCAGGCACATTCATATTCGGCGCGAAGCCCTCCTTGATCTCGAACTTCACTTTGCTCTTCCGCTCAATGTACTTGCACTCCTCCTGGTAAGTGCGTTTGCGTCCCACGGCAGATGCCATTTTGTCGTTGAGTAGAGGAAGGTTGCTGAAAAAAATGAGAACGGGCGGCTTCGTTGTAGTTCCAGAAGGGGAAAAAGTTAGCAACCACGTACAACTAAGTCCAAAAAGTTGTTTCGTCCTCGTGTCCAAAAACTTGTATCGTCCACGTCCTGTTGCCGCTCAACTCGTTTTGTTGGACACCAAGCGTGCGACGCCTGCGACTCGCAAGAACTGTCGAGCTCAATTTCTTCTCATTTGCTGCTCATCGATCCTTTTCGTCTTTCTATCCAATCAATAGGAAAGTAGATGGTAAAGCAATATAGCAACTGAAGAACTGCTCCCTACGAATCAAGGTAAAGGAGAATCAGAATTCATGAAAACGAAGATAGAGACAGCAAGTAAAATTTGAAAACGAGTAAAGGTACTTGACGAAGTGAATTCATTCATTCATTCATCAGATCATGATTCTGCTGATGTGCTCTGAAGCGGAACACAGTGGTCAGCGCTGTAGCATTTTCAGTACACCTCTATTAACAGGAAGTGGACCTCACTCGACCTCTTGGAGTCATCCTTTTTCAACCGATTCACATTGCTCAACGAACACAATTTCCACCAATATCTCTCATTGAATGCTGGTCCACTGCATGATCATGCGCCATAGTTGAAGTGGTCCCATTTGCTATTCCTTTTCCCATTCCCATTTTGATTAACGACGATCGTAGAGGATATCTAGTTTATCCTAGCGGCGGAAAATGTTGTTTATACTTTGCATCTTTTCATTCCTTGCTTTGACTATCCACAAAAATTCAACGGTAACTACCCCCTCATAAGGTTAAAGAAAGCAATGGTGCGCCAAGTTCTGCTCGGTATCTTCATCTCGTGTATGGACTATGTCGTCCATGGGCAGTTGTCTATTCATACATGCGACCCATAGAAGGGTTGGCTATGGATTGCCATCTCACACTTAATTGCCGATGGATTGGATATAATTCCCTGTAGTACAGGTATATAATTGATTCTAATGGTGCTGTAGTAGCTAGATTAATTTCCGAAATTATGATGAGTTTGAGTAATAATTCTCAACCATCTGATCTACTGTAACTGAAAATGTCTAATATTAAAGGCCAGCAGTCAGTGGCCACTGATGCTAAACGGAAGAGACCCCCTTCAAAGCTCTCCCCCTTTCCCTTGGTTTTCCCCTGTTCTCTCCAGGTGTCTCCTCTTCGATCTCAGCGACCAACCTCAATGACCAACGAAAGTTGAGCCTCACAACTTTACAATCCTTGCTCCCTCCAATGAATGTGTTAGTAGGTATCGGTATATGCACTTCCTAAATACAAAAAACCCAATACAATAACGTTCCTTCTTACAACCAGAAATACAGTTCATTTTTCTCTCAGAGACACTGCAGGAGGGCCTGTTAAAGCCTTCCGTAAGCAGTGTTCTGACGTAAGAGTGTGTGGTGGTGGTGCACCTCCAAAATAAACTAGAACTTAAAACCAGTACTTCTCATGAATTGAAGACTGCATAAGATGACTTCACTTTGTAGGTGTTGTTTGAACATCAAAATATCTATGTTGTCTCGAGTATCACGAGAAGTACTGTTGTTGTTGTGCTTGTGTGTGTGCATGTTTACATATGTTCTATAATGTGTAGTGCCGTCGATGTCGAAGTCGATTACAACATCTACATCCTGGACAAATGTTGTGGGAATTTTGAAAATAAATTTCACGAGTCATTAATATAAAGGCGCAATCAGCTTGAACATGTTAAGTTATGCGTATCTTGGTTTTTGCTAGAAGAATGAGAATGACCCAGCATGAGACGATAGTAACCACACACTATGTAGTATGCAACTACTTGTAATCACGAAGACTTTATAAACTCGAGTCTCCCACGTTCTTAATTTCTCCTCGCCTCGCCCCATCATTGAGTCTGCATACGTATGGCGGGTCTTGGGTCGAATCCATCTCAATGCTCAAAAGCTATTGTTCTTCCTGTGTTGTTGATGAATCTACTTACATCAAGTACATGCTGCGTCTTCCTGTAGTAAATTGTTGAATCTAGCAAAAGTACATGGTCGTGCACAGAATAAGTAGGGTGTTCTTGGTGTTCTCAGAATAAGATAACTATTCTCCCTATGACATTCAATCATCTCTATACGTAGTACGTTGACTTCTGGTGGATGACTTCTGCTTCTGGATTATTGCCTTATGATATAGGTGATGAAGGCTCTAGTACGAGCCCCCTCATCTCTTTATCGGATTTTGATGTTGCTGAATCATCTAGGTCTAGGAAGGAATCTTAACTATTTGTTTCATGAACTTGACTTTAAATTTGAATTGGTTCTGCTTGCGAGTGCGACTAACGAAATAACTAGAATCCTAAACGAGCTGTTGATGTAATGCGTTACTCTTACTATTCTATGCGGCGTGCCCTATGTGATCAGATTTCTAGGGACTCAATGTCCACTTGCAGGTCAGCCTCTGTAGCGTCTTCGCGCTGCGCTCTCCCGGCCCCACCTGGTGTTCCCAAAGAACACTAGAAGTGGCAAAGCCAGCACGTGAAATGCAGCGTAGGCCAGCGTTAGCATAGTGCACTTGCGACTAACCGTGGCTGCACTGTCGGGATCACTGTCGTTGTACATGGCATCCCCGAACTGCAAGGCCCAAAACACGACGAACCAGTGCCGCAGCATCTCGGCGTAGATGAGTTTGCGTTCGTAGACCTTCTCACCCGGAAGCAATTCTGGTGCATTGTCCTCGTGAATGGTGTAGATGAGAGAGCCTAGATTCTGTTCGCCTAAACCTTGCCACCTAGCTGGATCTCGACCATGGAAGATCTTGTCCTTGTTGTCGTTCGAGGTCTTTCTCTTACCACCACCTGCACTAAGTTCTTGTACTGCAGTACTACCAGCACTCGGAGTAGGATATAGTGAACTGTGAACAACGCAGCTGCTGCTTGCGACAGCCGAGGAGCCACCAGCGATAGTGCTCATTGCTGACGACTGAACTGCGACACAACTACTAGCCGAGGAAAGCCTAGGACTCGTTACAGCAGGAGGATCCTGCGCACTGAGCAGTTTCACTGCTTCTGCTAGCTGAGCAGGAGCTTGACCTGCTTGGGGAAGCGAACCTCCAACCGTAGAAGATCGTGCACTAGTTTCGTAGGAACTACTGATGAAAGTTGATGCTGCCGCACTGCCACTAGGAAACGGTGCTCCACCAGCCATTGTAGAAGCAGACAATTTTCTGGACAAAGCCGCTTCTATTTCTTCCACCGCTACTTCTGTTGCCTGTATGGTGCGCTCTCTTGTATCTTCATCTGTTTCTTCTACCTTGAGACTTTGCGAATAGTCTCGCTGGTTGGCGCCGCTTCTTGTTCTTACGAAGTCGCAATTCACGTCGACACTGCCATCTAGACTACGTCCTTCATCGGCATTAGCACAACTGGTCGTGGATTGACGGAGGAAAAACAGAGAATCTGTTGAGATTCCATTGTTATCTTTGGACGATGTTGTACTGCCCCTAGGAGCAGTGTTCCCATCTTTTCCGTCAGGAGCCTGCATTGTAAATGCTAGGTCCTTCGCTGAAGTCATGGCTAGAGTTGATTTACTGCGAGTGATTCCCTGTGACACTGTTCCTACTCCATTGCTCTGTCCGCCACTACCACTACCACCTCCGGCCAAAAACACTGCATCCGGAATCGGCGCGTACCCCTCTGGTACACCGACATAACTCGGTGCCTTTTCGGTCGCCATCATGATTTCCCCAATGTTGGCCATAGTCCACATCCCCAACATGAATCCCGCAACCTGGAGACAAGCGGCGACGAGTTTCTGAGGTCCAAAGTACTCGGCAATCGGACCAGGCATGCAGGTTTCCGGTAGCATGAACGGCGTGTAGCAGGAACCGTAGAATCTGTTTGTTATGAAGAAGAAGATGGTGGTAAACAGTTAGAGTTACCATCATGATGACTATAATTTTGGTTTTCCTCATCTTGTGAATGTGACCGCTATAATATGCACAACGAATATGAGACAAAAGTAAAACAAAGCAAGTACGTTTTCGCCAAATTGACGCTCATGTCGTAGTTTGTCGCCACGAAGCCTAATGCCGCAAAGAAAAAGACGATAAACTCCAGAATCACGTAGACTGACCAGCCAATGTGCAAAGCATCAGCGCGGAATTTCTGTTGTGTTATGAGAAGGGTACTATGTATTTGTTTTTTCAGATTTGCACAGGGTGAAGGACATGGATGATGTCTTTTTCAAGCTCTTGCTCTGGAGAGTCTGTACCTAATTAAATAGTTGCAAAAACCTTGTATCCATTGATTCTGCTTCTCTCACTAAGCGGCGGACACCGGCTTCCTGGCTTTGTCCAGTGGAGAAACGGCGCAGCGATTCCGTGTCCGTTGTACCATGGCTGCACTCTGAACATGTGTAACCAGTGCTCTAGATTCTGCCTCCAGATGTCATAAGAGTGGAATTGAGGTATGACCCCGTATCTAAGCGGTTCTCTGTCATCCTTGCACTTCCTCGTGTCCTGTCGGTCGATGTAGTATCGCTTGAGCAGGGAGAGCAGGGAATTGTTGGAGGAAGAAGAGGCAGAAGAAGATGTGCTGGTGGCTGTGGTCATTGTTGGGGCTTGACCGGATGGAGAGTTCTTTCGGTCCTCAACTTTTCCACCTTGCTTAGCTGTTGGAGCATCTTCTTGTGCATCATCCTCTAATGTCGACACTGCTTGTGACCTCGGTGGTGAACCTGCAATTGCTGCGACACTACTAGACACAGCAGGCATGATTTTACTCTGCAAAGTAGATGGCTGGTTATTCTTGTTCATGTGATCCTCCGCGATTCTGGTACTGTCCTCCTTTGCCAAAAGTGGTGCTCGCAGACGCAAAGTGCTTTGCTCGTCCACTACAGCTATTCCAGCCACACTAAGCCTGTTCTCCACAGGTTTTGGGACATCCACCTCCACATTCAAATACTGTGTTGGGAACTTACCACTTGCGCTTGGCAAATACTCTGGCTCGTAACTTCCACCTAAGCGATCCCAAATGCTGAACAAGGACCCGAAATTTTTCGCCAGTGCCCTCAGATTCCTCGCATGATGCACCCTGTGAAGACTCGGCGTCATGAACAGCAGCTCCGCTCTTGGCAGAGGGTCGATCAACTCGGTGTGCAGCATGTTCATGTACAACGTGTCGTTCAAGGAGATCGTGTTCATGAAGACGATCGGGAAGCCAAACACCGCAACCGGTGCCCGCATGATCGCGAACTGGAGAGGAATGAGCATCTCCGACCACCAAATCGGCTCTCGGAAAGTGACGGAGATGTTGTACTCCTCTGTACTATGATGGACCCAATGCGCAGCCCACAACCAGCTCATTCTGTGACTGGCACGATGCCAGCAGTAGTAGAAGAAGTCGAGCTGCAACAAGCAGACCCACCAGCAGACGAACACGAAAAACGCTGGAGATACCCAGGATTCGAGTCCCAAAGACGCTAGTGCCCCAGAACTGTAGCTGGGAATCAAAAACGGAGGTACAGGGATTGACTGCTCCTCGTGTACGACTGCCCACTGCTTTGTTGGGTCGTCTAAATCCCGAAAAGCGTCGGTCATCCGGAAATGATCGAAGATCCAAGCATAGACGGGATCCTTGTAGTTCAAAAATAGCATCTGAGAGCACAAAAACATCAACACTCCTTGACCCAGATTACTAATTGAACCCGGCAATGAGGGCTTATGTCGTAATTCGCGCTCCATGACGTAGTAGATGATGTAGTTTTCAACCAAAAAAGCAGCAACGTAGTAAGGCAGCGAGAAAGCGAAATAGTTCTGGCCCATGAGGGACATGACATGGAAGCGGGTAAAAGTAGAACTAGAAGTAGGGCTTGTCGTTGCAGGAGATTCATCCAATGATGCTGCTGTCCCACTACTAGAAGTTGCAGCTGCATCATGAGGACTACCTTCTTCATCAGCCACCTCCAACAGCAACGACGGGGTTGTATCCACTCCCTTAGCTCCCGCCTTCGGAAAGGCGTCTGCGTCAAAAGTCGGAAAAAAGACTGCAAAAGGGTCAGCCGTCATCGGAAAGCCGAGGCGCCACACTAGTTTTTCATAGGGCAGAGGAAAGACTGGTGCTGCGCAAGCATAGGCCGCCTGTTGTGGGCTGCCAGGTCTCGCCTGGTAGGAGATGTCGTCATTAGGATGACGCGCTTCTGGTGCCTCACCGTGTAAGGCAGATTGGAGGTAGCCAGCAAGAGCCGAGGCAAGACTGCCGTCGTCTGCCGCGACTGCTGGGGGTACAAGAACTTGTTCTGCAAGAATTCCTGCTGTTGTAGGTTCCGCATTCATTCGGCATTCGGTTCTGACCCAACTGGAGAGCAAGCCGGTTGTTAGAGGCGATAAATCAATTGCATACAAAATAGTCTGGGCCTTCCCTAGTTGTGGCTTGGTATAGTACGAAGAGCATCACTGACGTTAGAGACGAACCGAGTAATCATGGAAGATGAAGATAAATCCATAAGCATTGCTGCATGATCGACAGCAAAAAGAACGGCCCGCCACTGCTGTAGAACAGCGTCGCGTAAAAAGCCGTCCACACTAGACATCGCCAGACAAAGTGCCTATGCAAATTCCGCTTCTCCTGGTTCTCCAGCTTCCTGCAGTGGTTCTGCGCGATCGATGACTCGATGGAAAGCTGCTGGTCTGTGACTGCAAGGTTAGAGGCGAGTGGCGACGCCGCAAACTGTTCGATATCACTAGCTTCGGGTTCCGCACTAGGCGGTAGAGGTGGCGCCACGCTCGGCGCCAAACTCCGTATGTCGTTTTCCATTTCTTATAAGGTTTCGATTCGATAAATTGATTGATGTGTTCGCTGATAAAAATATAGCTCTGTAATAGTTGGTGTTAAGTAGTTTCACCAGAGGAAGAAGACGAAAATTTTTACACAAAAATATTCGACATCAATCAAGCGATTTTTCGCTCGAGATAAACGTACAGACGAACGGGGGAGGACCGGGCTTGAAGGGGGAGGACGGGGCTTCAAAATAGGGTGAGGGCCCCTCTTTGTCCTATTTTACATTTACAGATAAGGAAAGTTAGTAAGATAAAAGAAAAAAAGGATATTTATTGCGATCATTCATAGAGGAAGGTGACATTTCTGGTGTCTAGGTTGCCGTTTGCGTTGGCGCTCTCCTGCGCCCGCCTGGTAAAAAAAAGTTGGTCGTAAAGAAACAAAAAAAAAATATTTTTCTTTTTCACAGATCATCTTATGAAGACTTTTCTCTCTGGAAAGCACTCGTTTCCAGGAGCAGTTTTTTAGCCTTTTGCACTCGACCGAGTTCTTCATTGCTCGCTCTTTCTACGAACACGCTTCATGCCGCAAGATGATGGATATTTAAAGAAGCATGACCAGAAACACGAACTGTAGGACGACTGGTACAATTTCACTCATGGTCTGAGGACATTGCACGAAGTATCTTCGATTATCGATCCTTTCCGTTGATGTTTCTTGTGCCAGCACATGAATTCTCAACATGCTAGGATAGGATAGGAGTTGGCTTACCTATGGGGGGTGAGCGTTCGAGGCCATTGAAGTGCCACAATAGACTGAACTTTTCCAGACCGAAACATGCTCGAACCGCATGTGAGGACCGATTTATCTACCCAAAAACCTGCGATATTCAATGTGCTTACGTCATTCGGGAGAAGGTGTAAAAGATCTACCCTAGCTACCATTCTGATTCGAGGTCCAGCTTTTGGTTCTAATTCAATTTGATCCTTCTGCGCTCTTGTTTGATCGCTCGATGTCTCACTACTGCGATCTTGTCTTTTTATTCACGGGTCCTGCCGTTCTTTTTGTACGCAGGGGGCTTAAAAGTCTTGGTCCCCTTCTTCTCTCGAGCCGCTGCTCGCTTCGCCACAGCAAGCCTTAACTGCTGCAAGCGGATGTGAGAGCGCGATCCAAAAAGGCTAATATAAGTACGACACTGGGGTGAGGAAAAAAATATAGCGGCAGCTGTTTGAAAGAATATTCCATACGTCTAAAACAAAAACTGTCAAACAGACAAACAAACAAACAAACTACAGAAAGTTTTATCTTTTTTGCGTTCGTAATCGTATTCGTATTTCTCGACCTACCTCATTAGAAGTAAATGCATTGTCCTTCAAAAAAATCTCACTTCGTACCGACTTCATCAAACGAAGCACCAGGAGCACCAGATCTGCGCCTGTTTTCTTTTCTTTTCCGTTCTCATTTTACAACCTTAACTAAGGATCCACAGAAAAAAAATCTACTAAGAGCACGCGGCGGGTAACTATGACGCTGGTGCCTGCTAATCATCTAAGTAGTACAAAGAAAGAGAAAGGCAACACTGTCGATTACAGCGACGAAGCGTGCTCCTCGCGGACGCGGTGGCGGAGTCGTCTTGGTGCGACATTTTTCATGCCTGACGCGCTCCATATTGTGTGCCTACCATGTTCAAAGCCCTCCGTTCTCGTCTTATTAAAATTATATATAAAGCAGACTTGTGCTAATGCGCTGCCCGAGGGCCTACGGGCTTCGCGGAGGAAGCCGGAACAAACTCTCGTTAGCCCGATTCCGCAGGAACATACATGCAGCAGAGAGGTTGAAGCGGCTTTGTCTGAGATGACTCCGGGACCATAATTGCAATTGCTGCATTACCAAGTACTAACTACTATTCCTCCGTCTCCAGCTCCCCTGTGCGCTCGCAAATCCGCTATCCGCCAGGCTTCTCTGGGTCAGCAGGCCCGCTAGGGTTTTCACGGTAAAGCGGGGGTTGGTCCGAACGTGCCCGCCGCGTGATGTGAGCCATAGCCTTCTTGGCCTTCATTCTTATTCATTCCTTCAATTATCGTTTTCTTCCAATAAATTATTCAACATGCGTTTCAATTCGCTAAATATTCTAGAGCCGAGGCGATTTTTCCCGCCTACGCGACCTTTTGCGCCCATTCTTATAGACCCTGCCGTCAGGTTTCAACTACTACGAACTCTTTCATTCCACCTCATTGACATGGCGGCAGGGTCTTCCTGAAATTTCGGAACAAGGGCAAAGATATAATGAGTACCCGATCTTACACTTACCAGGATCTTATAAATAACTTCTCTTTTCAACTTAGTTGAGGACGTCTTGTTCAAGAATAGTTAGACGTATTTTTATTTTGAGTACTTATTCACTTGTACATCGACTTTGATTGTTCGTACTTAAAAAACGCTGCTCATCAATCGATCGAAAGTGGACTTTTTTAACCGTTGTTCGCAATCAAAAAATACTCTTCTTCATCAAACAATTAACCGCTGTTCACACTCAAAAAATACTCTTCTTCATCAAACAATTAACCGCTGTTCGCACTCAAAAAATATCGTCCCAGGGTCAGTTAGATCGAGCGGGAGTATCATATGCAGTATGGATTAACATGAAGGTTATTAATGCGGTTACGTGTATCTCTATCTGTATTCTCAGACAAAAAAAACAGAAAACCAATAATAGATCCTGAATGTTCATCAGCATGAGATGAACTTCAAAATCAGTATGTACAACCGCTACAGAAATCGTTTATGATATTCATGTCATATGTTGAGCACAAGAATACGCTTATGCACCTCCATGACGTGTGCATTCGTCGACCTTTTTTCAACAGACAACGAATACGCTAGAAAGAAACCAAGGAAAAACTACACACATACAACTACCAGGAATCAATAGCCTTTCGCAAAATCGTACTTTGTTTATGGCAGAGTTGAAACATTCTTGAATACTTGTTTTCAACTTGTGTATTTATTTGTGTTGGACCATTCGAACACAGACTGTTAAGTCGCGTCTAGTTTCTCGGTGAGAAACACTTGAGAGTGATACTGTTTGCACAGTTTGCACGCACAGCCTGAGACTAATGATCTCTGGCTGCTTTGATCCCTGTGGATGTTCATTGGGGTTGCAAGGAGGAAGTCTCAGCTTCATCATTGGGATACCATGTTGCATGGGGAACCTTTCATATGCTTCATATGGAAACGCTTATGCTATCGCCATTGACTCGCACGATCGTCATGCACTGGCATTCATCATTGATCAGAATTGACAAGACGCTATGGGCCTCGACCTGGCTACAGCTATGAAACATTCATCATTTCTTCTATCTGAATACGTTGAAGGTCCTTTGCCTGCTGATCATTGATTTTGGAGCTATATGCATTTAGGTCTGTAGGTTATCTTTGAGATCTTTCCTGTGTTGCTTTGTCCTTGACTGTGTTGGGAGACTTGAGCCACATACGAGAGAGAGAGGAGAAGCCAGAGACACCCGCGCGACGGTAAACCCGTCGGGCGTTTGGATGGTGCTCCGGTAACCTTTTGCCTGGCGATCTTGGTCATTTTGATGATCTTCATCCTTGTGATCTTTGTGATTCTTCTAGGATTACGATCTTGACCAACACCCCTCCTCAATCGTTGCGTGTCGAAGTCCCTAGTCTCCTGGACTACCACGGAAGTCATATCTCCTAACTAGTCTTCTATGGCTACGGTATACTTTGCTAGAAGCCAAAATAAACCGAATATACTACACTATAGTAAGCTAAATCATCCCCATCCGTTTCATCGTCTGAGGAATCACAATCATCATACTCAACTTTATGTATCGGATTATCTATATGGTGAAGTAGTAGTCTACGTTGAGACGAACTACATTCTAGCTTAGTTAAGCCATCAGCCTTCATTAAGTTAGTTGGACAGAAAACTATCTTACTGGCCGCATCACGCACACGCAAGTAGCGAAGTGCATAATGGCGACTCTTCGGGCGTGTGTCAGTTGCTTTGGCTGTTGTGATCGCGGATTGGTTGTCGATCCAGAGCACAGCATTGTCTAAAGAGGGAGACAAGCCGTTCTGTGTGTGTACCAACTGAGTTGGTAGAGGCCTATAGAAGTCTGTAAAGTCATGCAGTTCACTAAGCACAATAGTGTCAGAAGCTGCAATATATTCACTTTCAGCCGTAGAATAGGCACGGACAGTTTGTCGGTTACTTCTCCAAGCAATTGGAACGCCTTTGAAATACATGATCGATCCACTTGTACTTCTCATAGTCTTTACGCAGTTGGCGAAACCTGCATCACTAAAGATATTCACCTCTGGCATATCTCTGCCTTCAGGTAGTAACTTTGAATAGATTCTATTGAATTCTTCTTCTTGCTCTGGTGAGTATTCCAGTCCTTGGTCTCTCGTTGTCACCAGATACTTTAGCACTTTTCTGGCTGCTTTAACCATTCTTGTTGACGCGGGTTTGCTGACATGTCTAGCCAATGCTGCCACCGGTACAGAAATGTCCGGGCGCGCGGTTACAGCTACCCATAGCAAGGCACCAACTACCTCACGAAAGGGATACCCTTCGACTATCTTGATCCCCTCCTCAAGAAAAGCCGACTCGTCAAAATTGGGCGAGTAAACCGGTTTTCCGACATCAATTTCGAATTTCTTTGCGATTTTATCAATGTACTCCTCCATATTGAGCCGAAATGTTCGAGCTTCACGGCAGTAGTACACGATGGCACCTAAGAAGTCGAACCTGAGCCACGTTTGACCCCAAGGGGTTGGAACGGACTCCACATCAATCGCACGGCCAGGGGCACGCGAGAAGATGAGTTCTAGTTCGGTCTTGAGCTCATCAAGATCAGGACCCGTTGCAAGATTGTCATCAACATAGACTGACATCTTGAGGAACTTCCCAGGTACCTTCGCACTCGGCTTTCTCCATAAGCCTGGCGCAGAATCACACGGCTCCCAGCCAATACTGGCTAGTATGTCGTGATATTTCTTGAACCATGCTCGTGGTGCGTCCTTCAAGCCGTATAAGGCCTTCTTGAGCTTCACGATCTCGCGTCCATGCTTCTCGGCCCAGATGGGTGGGAGACGGCAGAAGACATCGCGATCGAGTTCAGCATTGAGGAACGCAGAATCTAAATCGAACGGGATCACATAGTCCTGCTCTGACGCAGCAGAAGTCAGGAGCAGCCTAACCTATTAGCGGCGTGTGAAACTACGGGAGCAAAGGTGTTTAGCTCTCCTGAACGATCTAGATTACCGAGGACACAAGCGCGAGCCTTGTATCTTCCACATCTTTTAATAGTTAGAATTATGGCAATTGGTAGAGCCTGTCGCGCGGTCGCAAGCTCCTCGCCAGAAGCTTCTTTCCACGTGTCAAAGGCTAGTAGTCTCGCATGCTCTTTGTCAATAACCTCCCGCCACTTGTCGGCATCAGGAGACTTGAGTGCTTGAGCAACGGACAAAATCTCATATGATTCGACGAATTCCTCATCTTCGTCTAATTCACACGTGCCACCTACTGCACTAGCGAACAGCGCCACATTCTTTCTCAGTTCTTCTAACTGTTTCTTTGTTCTTCGAACCCTGCTGCCTGCTTTGTCCTTCGCTCCTTTTGGTCGGCCACGCTTCTTGACGTGTGTATGGCGTTCGCCTGCCACAACACGCGCTGGAGAAGGCGCTTTCGACTTAGACGGACTTAGCGGAGCAGATGTCTCGCGATCCTTCGCTTCAGCATTCCCCTCCTCAAGTGAAACACCTTTAGGAGAGTCAGCTGCGTTGGATTCCTCTACTTTATCCAGTGCCTCAATAAATAATTCGTCAGAAATCGCGGTCGGTCCACCTGGAATGTGCTCCGTGCCAGAGAACCCCGATTGATGACCCAGCCTTTGCACTGACTGTCCAAGCAAGGGGGAGCCCAGCGACGACGCGCCACTCTGCAGATTTTCCAGTTCGTCATACTCAATGTAGATGCCCTTTTGATCTGGCAAAAGCCAATCAGTATTCTTTATTAGATAGCCCTCTCTGAACTTTACATCTAGGGTAGAGTATTCCGCCCATCGATGTCCAAGCTTGCAACGATCGTCATGAGCGAAAGTTCCAACCAACCAACCAGACGACTTCGGACAGAGTCCAAGGAAGACGCCACGGCGGTATTTGGCCGAGAGCTTGGGTTCAGGAGTGTTGGACTGAATTTGTTCACGAAAGTAAACTAGACAACCAAATCGGCGGAGCATGCCGATTGAGCTCTTCGATGAGCTTCGGCCAGTCCTTTCTTCTAAGATTTCAATTGGATTATAACGGACCCAAATGTTGGATTTTTTAGTTTATATTTTCCCAATATTTTACAAATATTTTAGGCAGGAGTGAAAACAGGGCCTGCTGTTGGTCTGAAGAAAAAGTTTGTTTTTGGTCTGCACTTACACAGCTCCTGAGAACCGTTTCGCGGTCGACGTTAAACGACTGCCAGAGACTGAATCTGGCCCATTGAAAAACAAAAGCAGAAAAGTGATTCTTGGCCATCACTTTTCTGCTTTTGGAAGTCGCTCCCGGACTGAGGGAGTTCTACTTTTAAGAACTGACTTCGGTTCCCTGATTTTCTGCTTTTGTGGATTGGTTTCAGCCTGGTGGCTTTTCAATCTCAAAAGCCGAACGCTAGTGGGTGGGCTTCGGCTTTTGTCGCCCGATTTCAGCCCCTGGGTGGACCAATTTCAAGAGCAGAACACAAACCGCCGAAAATGAGCTGCCGGGTGTTTTGGAAAACGGTAGGCCGTGGGGTGTTTCTCAGTCGGCAAAAACAACACGGCAGAACCCTGGACAACAAAGGAGAGGAAACACACCCACAAGCCAAGGAGTTTTGAACCCCAGAAACTGCCCGAGACGCATCGCCCCGGGGTTTTATTGGGGTGCTGACTGCGTGCCCGTGCGTCATTTCGTCGGACCAGCGGGGGCCCCCCGACTTGGTGGCGCGGCCCTCACACTCCAGAGAAGGTAGGTCGGGGAAGAATGGGGCCGGCAGATCGATGGTGGCAAGCAAGGGGCCAGATTGATACGTCGATGGGGGTGATGCCTAAGGCGATAAGTAACAACAGGCGCGAATGACTGGACCCGACAACCAACAACGGCGCCGCGTTACATGGTGGAAATCAGTGGCCGGCGGCCGTGGTTGCGACTGTCGACCCTGGCAGACCATGAAGGAAATACCCCAAACGGCCAGAGCTGTGGGCGTTGTCTGTCTGCTGCTGGGGCCTCCGTGGTTGTCTGGTCTGTTCATCCACTCTGCACTTTCACGGCCGGCTGAGGTTGCGCGCCTGGTGGTGTGTCAGTCAGTAAATCAATCTGCTGAGGGAATCAACAACCAAGACCCCCGACCTCGCTCGACGACAGTCGCCCCAGGTTCCAGAAGGAACCGGATCAAAAGAATCAAGGTGGTCACAATCTAAACTGTTGCGGACCTCTTGCTGTGGACCTCTGATGGACCTGCCGAGGCCTTCAAAGGGCTCCCCAAAAGTAGACCGCAATAGGCTGCAAAGGGTCAAACTGTGCGACTTCTTGACTGCTATCCCCGACTGATTTCCATCGATTTGTAGGCCCATTTTTGGGGTCTCAGGTGTCCAATATTTTACAAATATTTTACAGCTATTTTAGCAAATATTTTACCAACAGGGTCAGTAAAATCGGCAGAACCTAGTGGGGGTTTGCTAAAATACTTGCACAATATTTGTAAAATATTGAGGCCCTCCAAAAGTCCCCACTCTGTAGGGTACATGCAACCACGCACGCACCCAACAGCTGTGCCTTGAAGTGGGCAAAATGTTGCCCACTTTTTGCGCAACAAGGGGGAACAAACTGAGGAGAACACCACCACCCCGAGCACGTTCCAGCGCCGGGGAAAAGAGCAGAACTTGTGGGGGTGGGTTCCTCGGTGACTTGCCTGGGGTTTGTGTGTTGGGTGTCCTGTCCTCTGGGCCGACAGGATGAAGCGTGGCAGCATCTTCTCCGAGCGGCAACAAGAAGGACCCACCTGGAGCTATTGGCCACCTTTGTTTCTGCCCTTGTGTTTGTTGTTGTTGGTTGTCGTTGCCGGCGCTTTTCGTCGGGGCGCTGGCTCAGTCTCTTTTCTGCGTGTGCGCCCGCTCCTCGTCGTGGGGCAGGGGGGTCCCCTGCTAGTCGAGTGCCAATGTGCCACCCCTGCGCCCTCGCATTGCGGAAAGCCAAGACTCGAAATATGCCGACAATGAGCAAGAAGAGGAAGATCGCCCCCCACGAATTTGAGACACCGGCAGGAAAAGGGGGATGGAGTGTTTCTTTGTCGGGGAAGGAGTGGCCAGGGGCTGCCGCATCAACACACACACGAGGGGCGCACGGGTGGCCCCCTATCTCTTTCACCTTTCCCACTTCGTGGGTGCGTGAGTGGAACCATCTGCCCAGACGGTCTGCACCATGGTGCACCTTGCTGCCCAGGTGCTTCCGGGTGTTGGGTCGGAGGTGGCGGCACCTTGTGGGTTTTTGAGGTGCCCAGCTGCAGCAGAAGACCCACACCGCCCGCCGGGTGTTTTTGCATCGTGGCACGCGTTGGCGCCATCATGTGGAACACTCCCGACGACAACAGACACCAACAGACCACCATCGCCAGGCCTTTGCGACATCGTGTCGGTCTGCTTTAATTGTTTCGCCCCAATTGCCCTGACTATTGCCAAAGCTAGCAACCTAGAGCAAGCCACGCGCGGCCCCTCACTCGGTGCGTGCCTTGTCTGTTCGCTGGTCGGGGTGCCCGAGGTCAGGGGCTAGAAACGATCGCCAAAAATGACCACAGACAGAACAACACGACGGAAGGGCGCCAGCGCTCTCGCGTGTAGTTGTGGATGGCGCGCAGCCTAGCAGCTGAGCCACATGCCTGCGCACCTTGGTTCATGTGTTAGGATTGGGGTGCAGTGTCGGGGGGCCCTCGTTGTTGTCTTCTGCTTGGGTGTTCGGTTGATCAGTGTTGGACTTTTTGCCGGTGTTTTTGCCTCTCGAAAATCCCCACACATGTCACAAACCCCCAAAAATTTGCTAAAGTATTGGCCTCGTTTGGCAACATTTAGGCTCGTTATAACAATTGGACTCCTTCCATCATGTTGAGGCATTTTTGCATAGTTATGCGGTAAACGATCCCAGCAGTCACCAGCGTACTCGACGCAGTAACACCAGAGACGTTTATCAACTTTGGTCAGCATTGTGCGAACACTGCCGAACAAAGTCCGCATAAAACGTTCGCAGGTCCCATTCATCTCCAGACTATAAAATAAGGAACAGCCGGACTGTCTGAGACTCGCAGCGATTGCATAACTTTGGTCATGTCGTCACTGCTCAGGACAGGTTCTCCATCCCTCCGGAGGAACCACACTACCTTGTCATCAAGTGATAAGGAGTAGTCCTGGCGAATGCCTTTGATAACTTCTTCTATTTCCTCCACCCAGTCACTTTTCAGCTTAAGCGGTCGACAGAGCACCTTCTTAATTACATCACAGATGGCCACTAGTGCGCATCTCTTTCTTTGACCTGACTGATACGGGTTTGATTCCAGCAGCAAAGTCGATTGCTAATAACTTCAATGGTTCAGGTTTATAGTTCGAAGCATCTCTAGCTTTTGCATGTGGTGCGCGTTGGCCTTTATGTAGATCACACCCAAGGCAATTTACCTGGAGGCCATCTATATGAAAGCGCCCACATCTTCTATGAAGTTCGAGTCTTGTAAGATAACAGCTACTGACTCCTTCTTCTACTGTTGAGCAAATATAACCGCTATCAGTCTCTTCTTTAAATAAGTTGCATGCAAGTATGGGAAGCTGCAAGCGTGGGTGACTTCTTATTGGTATGGCCTGGCCGGTGTCCGTACGTACGAGACAACCGCCTGCGCCTTTGAAGTTGAATTCCCATCCTAATTGCGAGCAGTTCCCTTCACCTAGCCAAGGTGTAATACGATCTAAGTCCTTTGGTAGTGAATCATAATAAGCACCACACTGGAGCCCTAAGATGTTTGACTTTAGTTCTCCTACTCTTCCGTCTTTACTTCCAGCGCTACCAGTAATCCTACAAATTCTCATAGTTATTTCACTAAAATCATCTTTGTGTCTTGAAAGATATTTGTTGGCACAACTATCAACCAGACTAACTTCTTCTCTTGCAGTAATGGAACTAGTTGAGAGACTATGCCCCACAAGTTTTACCTCCCCTTTATTATTTATATTTATTTCTTCGCCCTCATCTTCATCCAAGTTCAGCGAGCAAAATCCACTTTCCACCGGTTCTGCAACTCAGCTCTGCTTTCCGCCGTTGAGAGCTTGCCACAGCTCCGCAACTTGAGACATGTGAACCATGCCATTACCCTTTCCACCTTTACCCGTAGCAAGCACTACTAGATTGGGAATTGGTGTTCCAGTTCCAGTTTGCCTGGTTCTGTGGATTCTTCCAACAAGACGCGGATTTGTGGCCCGGTTTGTTGCAGATCCAACAGACTGGACGGGTATCTTGTTTTCCAAGACCTTTATTATTTTTGCTCTGCGGCTTTCCTTTGCCGTTCGAATTGGAGGCATAGACCTCGGCGGCGATCTTCTTCTTTGTGTTTGCCTTGAAGCGCTTGTGAGCACTTTTAGACAGAAAGAGCTTACCACCTTCATTGGCCTTTTGCTCGTCATCCTCCTCTTCGCGAGAACGTTTATTCGAGGTTTCCTGAACATTGACCGGGAACGCCTTCCCGAAGGAGTCGTTCTCAACTTTGTAGGTTCCCTCCTCGATCAACGTCGCAAGACGCTTTTCAAGTCGGTCACCAATCTGGTCAAATGTCAGACCATCTTCTTCCTGCATGCGTTCGATCGTTGCCTTGAAGTTCTTGCAGAACATCTCGGGCAACTTCTGCAGCAGTGCGCCATTCTGTTGGTCACTTTCTGGCACTCCTGCTTCCGGCGGGTACACGGTGGGCGACTGGTTCATGATGTCTCGGACTTTCGACAAGAATCCCGTGACATCTGCAGGCTGATCCGCGTTGTGGAACTTCAACACACCATCCGTAAGCGGTTTTACTTTCATCCGTTGTTCCTGACGGTTGTTTTGATCGAAGTGTCCTACATCACGAAGGAGCACAACAACCTCACCTGCATCCATCACATCCGCCTGACCATTATCGTTCTGGTTGTTGATGAACGACGCAGCGGCACCTTTCAGACTACGAATGATCGCATCTTTCAGGTTGCGCCACTTCTGCCGAGTTATTTCCTCCCGATTGGTAACTCCGTTAGGGACACCATGAGGAGCTGCCGGAATGCCGACTGCATTCGTGTAGTTTTGAAGCAGGCCGAGACGGCTAGCTTCCTGGCGTATGGCGTTTTGCCATGCTCGCCAGTCGGACTTCTGTCCGAGTTTCTTCGAGAGTTCTCTTGCATCGCCGGACATTTTGAAAAGTTGTTTCTAGATGGATTTCTACTCTATACTAAGCTCAAGGGTCAAAGTAGTGCTGGACCATTCGGACGCAGACTGTTAAGCCGCGTCTAGTTTCTCGGTGAGAAACACTTGAGAGTGATACTGTTTGCACAATTTGCACTCACAGCCTGAGACTAATGATCTCTGGCTGCTTTGATCCCTGTGGATGTTCATTGGGGTTGCAAGGAGGAAGTCTCAGCTTCATCATTGGGATACCATGTCGCATGGGGAACCTTTCATATGCTTCATATGGAAACGCTTACGCTATCATCATTGACTCGTACGATCATCATGCACTGGCATTCGTCATTGATCAGAATTGACAAGACGTTATGGACCTGGCTACAGCTATGAAACATTCGTCATTTCTTCTATCTGAATACGTTGAAGGTCCTTTGCCTGCTGATCATTGATTTTGGAGCTATATGCGTTTAGGTCTGTAGGTTATCTTGGAGATCTTTCCTGTGTTGCTTTGTCCTTGACTGTGTTGGGAGACTTGAGCCACATACGAGAGAGAGAGGAGAAGCCAGAGACACCCGCGCGACGGTAAACCCGTCGGGCGTTTGGATGGTGCTCCGGTAACCTTTTGCCTGGCGATCTTGGTCATTTTGATGATCTTCATCCTTGTGATCTTTGTGTTTCTTCTAGGATTACGATCTTGACCAACAATTTGTCAAAATTGAAAAAATATAAAGGCAGACGTGCTGCATTTATATATTCTCAGGAAGATGTTGTTGATCCTCATACTCTCACTCATGAGGACTGTACGCTTAAAAATAGGAGTACATGTTTGACTTTATTCTCAATAAACTTCTGAATACGAAGATAGATTATTTACGAATAGGAATCTACTAAATACGTTGAATGCGAATGGTCTGGTGTCTGTATTCTCTACGAATTTTCAATTTGTTCAAAAAATCAACATCACAATCTTCCGAACATCTGTTCACCCATCCGGATAACCTCCTAAGTTTAGCGCGTGACCTACCGCATTTGGGGCCACGGTCCACGTCGCTGCTGCAGCACCTGACTTAGATGATAATTAATGGATGTGCGTTGTAGCTAGTTAATAGAAGTTGTATGTTTTGAAATGAAACAGCAACAGAATGTAGATGTTCTTTCTATCTAGTTGTAGAATAGGATTGGCATTGCTCTTTCGCCATAACAGTTGCTTGCCTTGTTTTCAAAAATGCTTTCCCTGCCCACTCCTGTGCAAAAACGAATTGCTGGGCCTCACACATGCCTGAAGACGTCAGCCTCACGCTATGATCCAACTGAATCTCGGCGAAAGTTAGGTATCGAACTCGACCATTGGAGAATTGGACTTCCATATCGTAGTCCTGGTCTGAGTAGAGTTTGGTTATTTTCCCGTACTCGTTGGAGCCAATGCAGTCCCAAGAGACAAGGCCGCCAAGCCAAGAATGGCCACAATGACTAAACTTACTACTCGTCCCTTGTTGTTGTTCATTACTGCTACTGCTTCTGCTTGAGCCTGCTGGAAAATGATGTGAAGAAGAAGATGATGGTGATGAACCAGCACTAGGTTCAGGACTATTTTTAATAGGCAATGTTTCTACTAGTTTTTTATCATGTGTTGCTACGCTTCTGCTGACAGCTTTGTGTTGAACGTCAACATCAGCAGATGAAGCCAAAGCGGAATCATGGAGTCCTTTGCCACGTCGCTTTATGCTGATTTGGTCCCGACGATTCTCTTCGTTTTCGGTCTCGGGGCGGTCTTTAGCGGTAGAAACACTCTTTCTCTTCCAGTCAGATGAATATGAGATTGAGAGCTTTGGGTAGTAAGTAGTTAGACTTTTTTTACTTTGACTTTCATTTCGGTTCTACTTCTACTAGGATGAAGATACCATAACTTTCAACTTCACCAGCGTTCCCACCTGAATCCCGTAGTCCACTAGCAGACCCATGATCAAACTAAAGTTCAGGAAAAAATTCTCACGCAGATTCGCCTCATGCAACTTCAAGACCGCTGTCACGTGATATACCAATTCCAGACTACCATGAAGGAGTAAAAGCATCGACGACCCGTCATGGGGGTACTGGCAGACGTAGAGCATAGAGCGAATCGCGTTTTTGATGTCTTCGAGCGCACAGCCGTGGACGAATCTGCTAGGGTTATCGTACTTCTGTGCTCTACAACGCAAGTCAGGTACCTCACGCGAGACTATTTCGGAGAAAGTACTTGCGATCTTATCCTGCAACTTCATCTCAGTAAGAGGACCCTTGTTGTTGACGGCTTTTTTCGTTCTGGCACTGGCTAGATTGCGGCTTCTAGTACTACTGTCGGCATTTTTAGTCCCGCTCCCATGGTCGGGTGCATCCAACGAGGCCTTCCAGACTTGAAATCTTCGAACTGTCCTCACTAAGCGAGTCAACATCGTGGCTACGTTGAGAGCACTCCCGATCATCTTGCTGTTGGTTATCGCCATTTGTGCAGTCATTGATACGGCTTCGAGCTGAGGGTTGTACGGTTGAAGAAGGAGAGACGAGATTTTGTGAGAAATAGATGAACAAGGGCATCAGGATGAGTGGAGTTTACGACCAGCATTCCTCTGTTCGGCCACATCATTCAAGTAGATTCTGTATCTTTCACAACCACGACTGCCACGACCTACGATCTAACAACCACTACACCATGTCACAAAAGTGAAAGCAGTACCGACAACCCCTGTGTCCACGTTTGGTCATTGCCTTCCCGAATCTGCGTTCTATCCATGACGCTCATCAAGAGCTCACCAGCGTTGCCCAGGCCGCCAGCTTGGGACAGTCGAAGAGCGACAGCGTACTCTTGCCCTTGCCACGCCAGCAGGTTCGGGAAAAGCTCTTCTATCCTCCAGAGCAGGTTTACGAGGTATTTCTTTTCGGCGGTTTTAGAGGTGTTGACTCGTCTTTTCACGGATGTGCATGAACGTATTCGTTAATCATGATCTTCTCGATGGATTGTAGTTTTATTCATTTAGTAGATACTGTTACTGGCTGGTCCTGGCGCAGGTGCATTTTTTGACAACACTAGCCATAACCTTAGTCACCGGCAGCTCCAGGTTGAACTTGCGTCGCCAGTCACGCATTATCTCCCTCAAACCCCTGTTGTCTAGTCCGACAACATCCAATGCTCTACGCTGATGAAATAGTAAGTGCTCTAACCAGGCTGCGTCAGCAGCCAGGAACATCGCTTGCGTACTCGATCGAATAGTAGCCGACGCCTTGTCGTGCACTCGTTTCAAACTGAACAAGTGTTTTGAAGCCAGGCAAAGTGCAGAGCTGATGTCGCCAATGGCCTGACCTGCTGTGTCGAGGTGTCTGCCCGTAGCCGCTTCAGGGAAGATTGGTTTCATCTTGCCCGTCGGAGGAGGTCCTGGAGTTGAAGAAGAAGGCCCCACTTGCTCTTTCTCGTCTCGTCTGTACGCAAATCTTGTGGCACGCAGAATCCGTAGCAATGCTTGACGAGCAACACGTTCTCGGTAGGGAAGGCCAAGAAAACTAGAGCTTGTACTTCGACCTCCTGCGCCTTGCCCTGGTTCCACACCTCCATGGTGATCAAAAGCTTCCTTCATCCCCGCATCATCGTCCGCAAATGCAAAAATGTGTTCCAATGCTGCCAGAGCTCGCGTAGCGGCGTCTTCTTCGTCGCGCGGACTAGGATCGTCATCTGCTGAAGACAGCGATTCGTGATTAGGCGGAGAACCTGTGTCATATTCGATCAGTGCGTCGACTAGTTGTCCTGCTTTCTTGTCCGCAAATACGGTAGCGCCTTCACAGTGTGACTTCTTCTGATCCCATTCAAGAAACTCTGAAAATAATGTGTCTTTCGTCAGAGAGATAGATTCAGCAAGTAGTTCAGGATGATGAACCATGGAGAGGCGCAGGATACTAGCAGCACTCTTTGCTGTTTCTCGCAAAGTTGCTTTATCCTTGAGTTTCGTGGTAGCTCTGCCTTCGAAAGGAGGTTTTTGGTCAAGACCTGAATCCGAAGAGCACTCAGCACAGTCCTCTACCTCAGAAGATGTTTGCTTCGAGTCTGCTGTTGCTACTAAAACTTCTTGCTTTATTTGTTCAATGGTATGCTGAATTTGACCAGGGTCTGCAAAAGAGTCAATGTGCTTTTTCAGTTTGTTCTGAAGTTGTTGGAGTTGCTCTTTGTTGTTTAAGTCGACGCGAACCTTACTACTTGGAGGAATTACAGGTTCCGCATTTTTCTTTTTGTTTGGAGAACCCGCAGCACTGCATGAGGCCGAAGCCACCAGTTCTCGATCGCTAAAGTCTCCATATAACTGTTGTATTTCTCCTGATCCACCACTACCTGCTCGTCCTCTGGTGTTGCTATTGCCAGCACTACTTTTACAGTTATCACCATTACGACCTCCGTTCTCTGCCATCTCCATCGCGTCTTGCCAGTCGTCTAGAATGTCTGCAAAAAAAGTCGCTCGAGTGACTCTTTTTCTCCTAGAGGAAGTAGGCTGATTGTTCGCTTTGGGCGACTTGCGTAGTCTTCTTTTCACAGCGTCTTCTCCAAGCCACGAACCAGCGAGCATCTCCAACGGCTTGCGCAACTTCACATATGGGCCTAGTTTTGCCGAGACTTCCGCACCGACTCCCGCCGCGCGGGCTCGCTCTTGCTTCTGATTATGCTCGACGACAGAACCGAAAACAGAGGAGACAACGGAGTCCACACTAGTGCGACTGAGCAGGTCTCGAAACGTCCGTGCCCCGAAGTGGAGACTGCCCGGATTCGACGACGCGGCAGCAGTCTGCAGAGACTTAGTGATTTCAACGGCCCAAATCAGATCGTCAGCTAGGTGCGCAGTCGAGTACAGACGATTACTATCTTGCTCTTCCTCCAGCTCTAGTTTATCGTTGCCTCTTTGATTTGCGTCCTCCATACCGTCAATTTCGACAAAAAAGTGATCGTGTTGTAGGAGATGTTGCGTGAAGCCCTCAGGAAGCGCAAGGACAGACTGCAACTTCTCTTCCAGCTTTTTCAGTCGCCGGTCGGGGTCCGTATCCGCCTCTTTCACACGACTTGTTTCTTCATCAGCTACTTTACCAAAGATATCAGACTCGCTCCTTACTCCGTTCGTGATCATGGTCTGTGCTGCATGATCTTTTTTCGCGACAGTCGCATCCACAGAAGAAGTGCCGCTATAATCTGCCTTTGGGTCGTCGTGCATTTGATCCTGCTGTCGTGACCCTACTACTCGATGATCCTCCTCCTCGTCCACCTCCATGGGCTGGACACCACTCCCACCTCCACCAGACCTATCTTCAAACTCCTCCAACGTCTTCGTTCTGGCCATAAGCAATCCTTGCATTCGTTCTGTGTAGTGTGCCATTTTCTTCATGATGGAAAAATCAGCCTCCGGACCAATCACTGCTTGTGCATTTTGGAGTAGCTTGATGCGATCTGAAGGGTCGTATTTCGTTGTTTCCAACAGGAGTTCTTCCCACGCACTAGGCTGAGCCGATCCTAAAAACGCCATGTTGAGACCTTGAAGTTTGAACTTGCTCTCATCATCCGACAAGATGCGCTCTGGGAGACTATTCTGCCGGACATGGGATACGACAAGGTCGTTCTGCTTTTGTCCGTGTACCTCGTTCGAAGAAGAAACTGTCGTTAGTAAAGCGCCACGACCTGGAGGTGCTGGTCCTTTTTTAGCCGCTTCTTCCCTAAGACTAGCAAATCTCTCTACAATAGCACGTTCTTCAGGAGTCAAAGTCTTCATGTCGTTGACAATGACCTCATCCTGAAGAGCTGCGAGGGGACGCTGGAGTTTCAGGGCGCCTTGTTCCTGGTGGTCCTTGTTTTTGGAATCCAAGAAGTCGTTTAGCTCATCAAATGCAGATTTTTTTGCGCCTTCTCCGAGAACACCTCCACCACTCTGTGAAGAGGACTCCTGTGAGGCAGATGCAGTTCCAGACACCATCGAAGAACCTGCTTCATCTGCCAGATACAACGGAAACACTGGCGGATGCGAAAAGAATTGTCTTCCCTCCTCATCCATTTGCCCATCTCGGATGAGCTGGTTGATCATCGGTGCAGGCAAAATCGGAATGCTATCGGCACCACCTTGTCTTTTAGACGCCAAAATGACCAAATTGTCAACCTTCTGCGCGACTGGTGCTAAGACAAAGTGACCACCATGCGATCCGTCTCCTTTGGATGAGTCATGATGATCTTTGTCGTGATTGGTAGGTTTTTTTATGTGGATACTCTTCTTGTGTTTGTAGTCAGGCAATGATGTCGATTCTCCATTATCTTTTTCGACTTGGGATGATTTTTGAGGTGCAGAAGATGGCGTCGCAGCTGATGTTCGTTCGGAGTTTGCAGCTGTTGATATAGAAGTACCCCCCCTAGCCCTATCCACTCTGAATACAGATGAAGGAGCATCAGGAGCATGAAAGCCCTCACGTCCTGACTCATCCATGTGCCCAATCGCACGCTGTCTCAAGCGGATTGCATCCATATGCGAATCCGTCTTCTCCAGCGCTTCTTTGCTGGAAGCACTCCCGTCAGCACCTGAAGAAGAGCCTGCTGCTTCCTCTTTCTTCATCTTCTGATCATGCAGGAAATTCCAAAACGGAACAGCCTTGACACCTCTATTTCCCTCTCTGCGTTCTATCAGTCCACGAAAGACGATTCGAAAAGCGACTGGTGCTATGCACTGCTCCTCCTGATTCATATCTGAGGCGACTCTTTCTTGAGTACCTCTTGCTGACGATGCCTTTCTCCCAGATGAGGGGGAACTTGATGACTTATGCTTCCACAGCCTCATTGCGTCTCGTAGTTTCTCTGCGAACTCGAAGCCTGCAGCTGGATCTTCGGTACGTCCTCCACTGGTCTTCACTCTCTCCTTTCTGTTCTGCTTCTGGTTCTTCTCCGTATCATCAACCATTAATGCCTCATACAGCTGCGCTACAACCCGAAAATGACGAGCTTTCATCAGATCAGCGAATTTCGATCTTGTTTCGGACCGCTTCTGTATAATGCGACTTGCGGCTTCAGTGCTAACAGAAGATAAAAGCATGCCGGAACCGGAGGCAAGATCAACATCAGCTAGTTCATCACCTACTACAACAGGTTCATCCGGCTTCATCCTCGTGCTATTACTAGAAGCTAGAATGTTTCTGTCAACTTTCCTGTCCTTTTGCTCTCGTCTCCTCCTTGCTTTTCGCACTCGATTTCGTGCATGGTCTGCCGCATAACGAAATTTGAACAGTGCTGTGCGATACTGTCCGTACACGTTTCCCAGCTTTTGGAATAATGTCGGATGCAGCTTGTATTCGCTTGGTATCGACGTGATGAGATGTGTGAAAATCTCAGTGCACACCATCAGCTCGGATGTTAGAGGTGAGCAGCAATAGGAGGATCATCATAAAAGTGTCGATTTCTTAAAGAAAGCAGAACGAGTACTTCTACTTACTTGGATCGTTCGGTCTACGTAACCACAAGGAGCGATGAACATCAACTACATGTTAGCATTAGATGTAGTTTAAGAAGTTGTCCGTCGAAGTCCCTGATCTTATGTTCTCGTAGAGAAAGTTCGTGTAGAGTTATCATTAGAATTAAAGAAGAGCAGCTACTGCTAGGTTTCCGTTTATTCTCCGTAACCTCCTATTCCGAGTGACCCAGGCATCGAGAGCAGCATTCATCTCGAATGAGTCGAGGAGTAGACCGTTTGTACTCGTATGCAGCACAAAGTCCGGCCTGCGTTCTTTCAATGGACACAAAGTTCGCAACGGGAGGCATGAGGCTTTTTCTAGGAGGTTGTTGGCAGAAGACGAGGATGTTGGTGTAGAAGACGAGGATGTTGGTGTAGAAGAAGTAGAAGATTTAGGATCACTTTTAACCTGGTCCTGGTCGTGAGATGCTTGTTGATGATCAACGATGTTGTAATCGTCGTCAATAACCCAAGAGTCTGTAATATCCAGGTTCTCTCGCTTAGCCTCTTGATCTGGTAGTTGTTGATGTGGTTCTTCTGTTGGAGATACGGGGGATGAGGCCTTATGCTGCTTCCGGTTTTCCTGACGATATCCCTGACCACGATGTAGCTGTTTGCGCATGAGAATCTTATCAAGAAAGCTGTCAAGCTTCTTTTCTCTGTCTGCATCATTCGAATTCGGTAACTGCTGCTCTACTACTTTTCCATTAGCGTCAACTGCTGGGTCTTCATTCTTGCCATGTTGTTCTCGCTCATGCTCTTGGTCTGTTGGGTCTTCAGCAAGTGCTTGATCTCCTTCAAAATTTTCATGTAAAATTGCGGCAGCATTTCTCTTCCCCTTTGCCGCAGCAGCGGCTCCGGCTTTGCCTTCATCCACGCCAGTGCGGTGTCCTCGCTTCTCCGTTTTCTTCTCCGGCTTACGTGCTTTTTTCCCCTCAGCCACCTTGATATAGTTCGCGATTAAGTCCTCAATTGTTGTTCCCTCTTTGTTGTGGCCCGCTTCATTCGCCATATCGTTCAGGAGTTGCGAAACCGTGAATCTCTTACCGTCCGGTGCTACTGCTAGTAGAATGTCCTCGTGTCCATCTAGTTGAAGCCCAAGTTCTTTCAGCTGTGTGGCGATTTTCGACATCTCTACGAGAGTGTCAACGCCAGCCGTGGAGGTCCCTCTCGTTGAAGAGGCTCCTTTGGAAGAAAAGCTTTTCATCTTCATATAGAATTCTTCGCCATCAGCAGTTTGTTTTACAACGTAGTTGTCATCTTCTTGTTTCTGGCTCTGACTTGTCTGACTCTTCTGCGTATTCCTCTTCTTCTTTGAATTGCCTTTGCCATTGTCTTTTTCTTTTGCAGTCTTCTTCTTATTAGAGGTAGGTTTTTGGTGTTCGTTTATCCCGCTTGTTATGGCTGTCCCCCTGCTTAGGAGAGCCATAACAAACGGTAACAAAAGCACCTTTAACTACCTACCCTTAATCTTCTTACTAGTTGTCACAGTTGAAGTAGTTGGCTTTTCATCACCTCCATTACCATCCTCGACCATTCCATTCGCCAACATCAAATCGCGATCCTTCGATAGACGCCACTTCGCCTCTAAATCAGGTCGCCACGTGATGTCCCAGTTCTGGTCCGTCACCAAATCTCGTTGAAATCGATCGGCATCACCCAGCTCTACGGTACGAATGCGCGGACGCTCACCTAAGAACGCAGCCGAAAAGTAGTCCAACAGCCTTTGCACTCGAGCTGTTGCATAGGGATACTGGATTTCGAAGTCTGTCACAGTGTCATCTCCGTTCTTGTTCATTCTGTCAGCGAAATACTGCTCCCATTCTCCACGAAGTTTCAAGCGATAAGGGTCTTTGCCATCTGAAGTCCAGAAGACCTCTGTCAATCGTCTGGGAAACCACTTGGTCCGAAGGATGTAGATGCGATTTCGACCATAGTCCGGGAGAAGGAAAATTCGACTGTCGTCTTGGTCCCCCTTAGAAGTGGGGCACGACAACTATATGTTCTAACGTTGACACATGAAAGAAAAAAGTGCACTCACACTCAAAAAAAGTGGCTATTTTCCTACTTAAATCCTAGCCAATTTCTTGAGTGTGAGTGCACTTTTTCGTTTCATATGACACGTAGATGTAGTTGTAGTTGTAAGTAAGTAGAAGGACAGACATGGCGGGTTCATATTTGATGACAATGGAACAGTTGTAATTTCTAGCGATTGCGAGGATCATGGAGATTGCTCGTAGTCGTACTAGACGAGAAAATACAGTGAATAGCATCGAGACAGCAGCAGTTCATAACGCTACTCATCGCGCCATTTCCTGTGTTCAAATATCGCTGCCCATTGGGTCGTGAACCGGGTTGAATCCCGTATGCGGCCGTCTCTTGAGGTGCATGCTGAGAAGTCGACTTCCCACTCCCCTTTTTGTTTTTCAGACCACCTCGTCCTCCCGCGAATATTCCTGCTATTCTCTTCCTCAGCAGTACGATTTCTTCGTTAGAATCACCAACGTCTCGACTAGCACTAGAGCCTGACACTGACTTCTTCCCGTCACCACGTGCCTCGACTAATAATAGGTTCAAACTTCCAGCCATTTTGTACCGGTGCGGCGTTCCTCTTAGCTCTGGCGCAGCAGCTCTGCGCTCATCTTTAGAGGTAGTTGCGACGTTGCAGCATCCTTCAGAAGATCATCCCTGACCCTTTTCCTACTGGAAAACAAGCCAAGAACGAGGATGGTAGTGAAGAATGCAAAAATGGGGTGACCCTTAACATCTGCGACGATGTTGGTGATAAATTCTGTATCGTCCTCCTCCAACTCCACAACTTGACTCGGATCCGACGCCGTCACTCTCGCAAGAGAACGGCTTTTCTTCTGCGATTCTCCAGGTCTGACGGGATTCATGTCGAAGACATCAATCTGGTCCATCACGTCGCTTGCTAAAAAGATGGTAACCTTTGGCTTATAATGTTGTTTTGGCCTTATTGTATTTGCCTTCTTATTTCTTGTGTTTTTCTTTGTCGAGGAAGATGTAGTTGCCTCCTCGTTGTTCTCCAGCATCTTCCGCAAAATGCCATCGAAGTTTTGGACTGGATCGTAATCTGGTGGGACCAGAAGGGCCTCCTCCAACTCATAGGACCGCCATTCGACACGACCGTCTTGCGTGAAACGAAAAGCGTCGAAGCCAACTGCGCGAACAAGGTCACCACCTAAAAATGTCTGTCCGCTAGTCAGAATAGGAACAGCAGCAGCCACATTTGGAGGCACGGTCTTCCAAGTTGAACCAACCTCAGTGAACTTGCGGCGGAAAAGCGCTAAATCATGCAAGGCGCGACCCATCTTCGCAGCTGGAGGACCAGGCGTGGGAGGTGATGTAGCATTTGCGGTATTCCTAGTGCGTCCTTGTCCTTTTCCAGATGATGAAGCTGCTAAAGGCGTCGCTAACGGAGTAGTTCCTGCTGAACTGCTTTGACCTTGATGAACACTATTCGTGTCCGAGGACTTCACGTAGGTCCCGCCAGTAGCGGTTGTAGACTCTAACTGCACATCATGGGCTCCACCTGCTCCGGTAGCGATTGTATTCTGCGATTTCACGACATGGACATTCCCCCCTACGCCTACCTCATCATGTTCTTGTCTTGCCGTTGCCCCACCTACCTCCTCGTGCTCGTCATCTTGCCTTGCCCATTTTTCTACCTTCATTAGTTGCGCTGCTGCATTCCAATCTATCTCATTGACCCATGGCATCTGCACCATCAATGACGCGTTACCTTCAGATCGAACAGAAAGGGAGAAGTAGAGCGCACCAGGTTCCGAGGATGAAGATCCTGATATGGGTTCTGTACCACCAGTATAACTTCCAGTTTCAGGAGTACCAACGTAATTCCCTGTAGTCGCAGGCGTCGCGCCCAAATGTGACCCCTGGCTTGCCGCTCGCACCGTCGCTGCATCCGGTGGAAGGTCAGGTGCTGTCCCAAAGAGTCCACCCTCGTATAGGTCACAGACATCGCGTGTTACTAGTCTTGCCACTAGCTCAGGTGCAAACTCTACAGGCACACAACCCCGCTCCACGTTGGTGATGTCGTAAATCTTGACACGCCGATGCAAGGGTTGGAAATACGGACTAGGGGTGGTTCTTTTCTTCTCGTGCTGATCGTCCTCCTGGTCTTCCTCGAGTCGCATTTCTTCCTCAACCAGTGCTAGAATCGTCAAAAGATCTGCGTGCGAATCGATGCCAAATACCGTGCCGATAGAACCATAGGATGCTCTGAGTAGATCTGCAGCTGCATGCCACCTGCTCGGTTGTGTAGTGCTTGCTCTAGTGCGTGGTAGTTGTACTTGATGAGGCTGTGATGTCTGTCGCTTTCCCCTTCCAGAAGCTGTACGACCTCTCATTTTCATATGACCAATGAGCTGACCACGACTGGCGAGCTTTTTTCGCTGCTTTCTAGCCAATTGAAATAGTCGTTTGTACTTCTCCTGTGCTCTTCGTGTGCTTTCTTCTACACCGGCTTCATCTTCCATGGCTCTAACCAGATCCAAGATCGCAGACTCAAGTTTGTCGTTTGACAACGCTATGGTATGCAGCAACAGCTTCAGCAATCGTCTTTCGTTCACAGTCCGATCTTCCCAAGGAACGTCCCTGAGTATTTCCTCTGTCTCTGACGGCTTCACGTCCTGATCAGTTGGCAGACTCATCGACGGCGGCATCATCTTACTGTAAAAGTGAGCGACTTCTTGATCTTTTGCATCTCCCGAAGAGGAGGCGGATTCGGTACGAGCAGCACTACGATCATCAACTACTCGTGTCGTTCTTGTTCGAAGATCATCTGATGTGCCAAGTTGATGTCTCTGCCTAGTCCTTTGTGAAGAAGGCATCTCCAAGGGGTCCTCATTCCCAAATTCGTCTAGCAGAATCAAATACAACGACGATCCTCGTCCATTTCCTCCAGTTCCCTCAAAGTCCCTCACTAAACGTCCAATTTGATCGTTTCCTAAATGATTCGGGACCCACACACCGCACATTTCTTGCTCCGTGTCCCAGAAGTCCGACAGCATACACTGCCAATACTTTCTCTCAGGGCAATCGGTTCTGTCGCAGTCGTTTGTAGCCACCAAGGCGACGCCGACGAAGGAGACTGCTGCTGAAAGCCAAAGTATCAAAACGTGGGGGTTCAGAAGTCGTTGACACGTAGGACTGGACGCCAATCTTCTTTCTAGCGTGTGGAGAAAGCGGTTTTCAAGACGTTCCAGGCGGTCTTGAAAACGCTTCACTCTGCGTTTACAGTGCTTGTTGTTGCGGCAGCACGACGTAGAGCCTGAGGCAGCTGCTCCGGCAAAGTGACGCATACGTTGTAGGAGTGAAGAGGACCACAGATTTCTTCCCATACTCAGAACGGAGGATGAGAGGGTTCGTCCCGCCCTTGATGTTCCTTTCGAAGGTGAACCTGTTGTCTCTGCATTTCGAACACTGCAAGGTGAACCACTTGAAGCCGCACTTGGTGTTGCTTTGTGTTAGAAGATCGAGTTACAACATGATCGATTTTTGAGGACATAATTCGGGAAAACGGTCATCCCACATCTAACAAAACGAGCACATCTAAGAAAACGAGTTGAGTGCCTTAATGATTGTCTCCAGAAGCTGCACGTCGAGCAGCCCGCTTGTTGGCCTTGGATTGTTTGCTTCCTGATCCTGAACCAGAAGACTGCATCTGCGTGTTCGATGGTACGGATACTCCAGAAGACATGCTATCTGTCGAAAGAGACAGCAGCGATGAGTAGCTACTAGCAGCTAGCTCACGAGAAGATGGGCTAGAGCCTATGCCTTGTTGTGATGCTTTCTGTTGCGTGAGATGAGTAGGTCGATTTGGCGATGGCGTTTGCGTTCCAGGAGATCCACAACTATCACCTCTTCCCTCAACATCAGCGCTTTTAGCAACGCCTCCTTTCTTCACCGAAGTAGATGTAGCTCTTCTTTCTGCCCATGACGTCCTCACCTTCCCGACTCCTTCCCTTAGAGCTACCGCGCTCGCATCCCCGAGAACCTCCCTGGTCCCTTTTTCTCCTTGAAAAATGGGCCAAGGATGATGTTGAGGATGGTCCAGCGGTAGCCATAATTCCCGTAGCCTTTCCCCAACTGTCCCAGCTGCACTGTGAAGAAACCTCTTTGCGCGAGCACTCATGGCGTTCTCTGCTGCCGCACGTGCCAGCAGCTCATCATCCGTCATTGTAAGGTCCTCACTAGTTCTTGCAGCAACTCCACCAGAAGACGGTGTTGAAACTAATGACGAGTACGACACGGACGGGCTGTCGCGCTCATGGATAGTGAATTGCTCGGCTCGCGAGGAGATGCTAGCTTGATGTGCTTGATGTAGAGTGGGTCGTGGCGCAGTAGACACTGCAGATGAAGATGCAGTGGGTGTAGTACCGCTACCGTGTTGTGGAAGAGTACTCGATCCACTAGCTCCTGTTCTGGCAGTTGTACATGCGACAGGCGTCGGCGGTCGAATGTCTCGTGAGTTCCGTTTTCGACTCAATGAGGCTGTCTCAGACGACACACTAGCAGCCTGCAAAAGTTTAGGTCGCGGGCGGCGCGAACCACGCTTACTCTTAGAAGAAGCTAGGGCTCCTCCACCAGCCAAAGAGGTACTAGACGACTCTTCCGATGATTTCAAGGTGGAAGTGCAGGACTCATTCTCACTCTCACCTGGAGGCCTCAGTGTACTAGTACTAGAGTATTCGGAACGAGCTGAGCGCGCATCCGCGTAGTAGGGAGTTGCGAGATCTGACGTACCGCTGTAACTTTGGAAGCTTTGGCCTGGAGACTCGAGACCAGGCACTGTCTTAGACATCGCACTTGACAGCGAAGACTTCGACGACAGTGTGTCTCCTGCTTCGTCTCCTGCTTCGTCATGTTGTAGCAGTTGGTGTGCACTGGAGAACTCCACCTCATCTTGGCTACTTTCGGCGTCCTCTTTTTCTTCACGGTCCTCACGTCTCTCTGGGGAACTTCTCGAACTACAAGCTCCTGCGCCACTGCCACTTCTAGCTGTACTTCTGGCGTTCGTAGTTTTCCTCCCACCTCCAACTCCTCCACGTGAAAAGGCCAGAAGAGCAGGTCCGCCACAATCGTCCTCCTCGTCAAGATCTGCCCATCCGACAGACTTCTTGAGACTGCTTTTCGAAAAAACCAGAGATTGAGATGCTGTGCTTTTGTCCACAACGCGTGATCCTCCAGCTTCCTGTTCATCTCGTCCGGCTTCCTCTTCGTCATCACTTTCGACGTGGTCCATCGCAAATGCACGAGTGCTTACTAGCGAAGGCCTTTTTGATGATGTATCACTGCTTCCGAGGAACGGATAAGAGGTAGAGGATTGCATAGCGTATGTATGACTGCTTCCGAGGAACGGATAAGAGGATTGCATAGCGTATGTATGACTACTTCCGAGGAACGGATAAGAGGATTGCATAGCGTTTTTAGAGGCTGTTCGAAGTCTCTCCGTCACCGAGTCATCTGAGTCCTCGTCCGAAGGAGCGTCTTCGGAATCGGAGCCGGAAGAACAAGATCCAAATTCGATAGCTTCTGGAACCTCCGTTTGAGAGTGCTGGCGTTCTTTAGAAGCAGTGACAGCTGTAGTTTCGACGTGGTCTTCAGCTGCAGGAGGAACTGGATCAGGTTCCTCTCCGCGTTTTTCAACCGTCGGTCTTTCCTTCATCTTCTCTTCTGCAGGGACAGCTTCGCCTTCTTTCTCCGCGAGAGAAGGATGCTCTTGCTCACTTCGTTCTACAGATGATGTGCCACCTGCTACCTCAGTCTCTACTTGTATACTTTCCGAGACGGGACTGGGAGGACGAGCTCCAGTCGGTGACGTTTCTAGTACTTGTCCTGCTTTCGCCGATATCGATCCCGATGCAGGCGCAGACGAGCCACCTGATGGCTCTCCACAACTCCCAGTGTGCTCTTCAGATTGCTCAGGAGCAACCTCTGGCAGCCGTGAATTAATATCTGTACCAGGGAAAAAGTCTACAACGTGATCCTCTTCACTGTCAGAAGATCCTCCTAGACTTTGATCGGCCCAACTTTTACGGCCTTGCCGTGTCGGTTTTGGCTTTGGATTCGGTTTTGGCTTTGCAGTGATGGCTAGGTTCCGCATTTCCTCCTCGACTTCCTCTATGCTAGCCACGATTTCCTTCACACGAGTACCTCCAGAAGTCGCGGTGTCGTTCTTAGTCGTTGTATGCCGCGGAGAGGTTGTCCCCTCGTCGTCGAAGTCGATTAGTGCAGAGGGGCTTGAGGATGACGCGAGATCAGAAGTCGTAGTTGCCACTCCGCGTGACCCTCCAGCTTCCCGTTGGGGTGCATGCCCCGTCGATCCTGAGGTCTCCCATTTTGAGCCCTGTGGTTCTTTTCTTCGGCGGCCTCCGCGCTTTCCAGTTGTGCCCCCTCTGGAGCTGGAGGTGGATGAGAAGGAGTGCCCGACACCACCTCCAGATGAAAGAGCCCTACCTGAACTTAGCTCACCGCCAATAGCTCCAGCATTCGGGTTCTTTGAGCCTGAGCTGCACCTTCTTGAAGATATTGAGCCACTTGAAGAGGTTGAGATTCCCAGTTGTTCCTTTATAACGGAAGTTGCCTCACGGTTGACGTTAGACAACGACAAGGACGAAGACGCTAGACTGCTTGTAGAAGCATTCAGTTCCTGCTGATTCGAAGATCGCTTTTTCCTTCTACCTCCCGATCCGGCAAACGCGTCTGAGCCAACTTTAGGCTTGAAACCACGCAGAGCGTGGACGGGGGAACAGAGTGTGCTTGCCCAGAAAAGGATAGCTGCCAAATGAATTGATGTAATGGAGGAAAAGCCAACGTGGTGATGTTTTCGCAACATTTTGTTCGTGCTATGTGACTTTGGTCAACAGGTAGATAAAAAGTCATGTTCAGGTGTTTTAGCAATCGTCATTATGTGGCACTCCTAAGGTGCTTTTTTAGCTAGTGGTCCAGGTCCAGGTCTAGTGGCCAGGTCCAGGTCCCGGTCCCTTGTTGTCAGGAAACGATCACTACAACATCAAGCCTGGTGTCCACACGTTCTCTTTTCGCTCACTAGAATTGACCCAGATGATCACGCTCATGTCGAAGTCAATCCAGCCTCTATTAAATCCATGCTCGTCATCGTCTGTTCTTCATCTCTATCTTTCACTCTGCCAAGTATTGCTTTCATCTCTCGATCAGAGCAATTATCGCGTCACAGGACACGACAAAAAGATGACATCGTAGGTCCAAATTCACGATCGAGAAGCCAACGCCCGCTAACGCGTACCCTCTTGTACGCCAGCGCGATGTATCGTGGAGGTGCTGACAACAACTACCATTTTTAACTTGATAGATCATGATTCATGTTGTCAATGAAATACAAGAAGCTCTGCGATCATCTTTTGATCCCCACTGCTAATATCCAAGTAGATGTATGGTACTCGGACCACGTAGCGTAACACTTTTTTAAGCCAAAAAATCGGAATAAATATTTAGGATTGAAGATGAACATTTGGTTTTGGAAGTTGTATGTTATCAGGGACCATTATGGCATTGGCACGATAGTTGTATCATATTTGCTCTCACTGTGCACGTGCAATATGGTGGTGCTGTATGTATGAGTAAGCTATAGAAATTGATTGTAATGGCAGATTTCTTTCCTATTGGCTGGTCTGTATTGATATTTGTAATTCTTGTAGAGGAAGATGTCTCCATTCATCACGTTTTAATTTTCTGTGTTGACGTAACGTTAACGAGTAGATATGACAGTCACAGTTTCCACTTCTATCGGAAACATACAGCAGATACTTGCATGGACACCGATCACCTAGGCACGGCTATATGAGGCACACTTTGTGACCTACCACTAGCACGGCTTCTAGCACTGCTACGCGCGCTAGCACCTACAGCACTACTCCTTGCCGTCAGGATTTGGACTTGTTGTCCTGCTGTCCTACCTCGGTTTGAACTCGATGTTGACCGTGCACTAGCGCTAGCAGTTGGCGGCAAGTAGAGATGGGGAGCTCCGCCGTCCGCATGCCTGAAGAAAGGAGAACAAAACCTGGAAATGTGGATGCCTGTCTGTCGAAACGAAGAAAGGAGGAGAGGGAGACTGACTAAATCAATTTCAATGTTGGATTTTTGATGTTCTAAAAGTGAATTAGAATTAGTCGTTTCCACCACAGGCAAATACGAGCATAAAGATTGATCTGCTAATCAGACCTAAAGTGTGATTTAGCAGTAGTACAGATCCGCAGCACTGGCGCTGGATCCCTGCATGCCTTTCTGTTGCTTGTAGGGATTTATCCTATTTACCCTTGACATCTTCACAAGCTCTGTTGGTTGCCCCGCTGCTTGGTAGTATCTGGCATGCGTTGTGTGTGATGTAGTTGGATGTATGTAAATTCATGATGCAAAAACGTCCAGTTCTTTTTGTTGAAGTACAAGCAAGAATACATTGTTGTCGGTAGAAACGATGTGTTTTATGACTGAGTTGAAATTACATCAAGACGAAGGTTGATGACGTTAAGAAAGAGCAACACCAGCAAACAAGTACACCAGCAAACAAGTTGAAGTAAGAAAAAGTAGTACTTGTTTTTTATCCACGCCAACGTCCCTTTATAGAAGTCTTTGACGCCGACTTCTCTACCCTCTATGCTTTGGAAGTCTTCGAGTTTTGTGTTCAAATTGTGGTAGAAATGGTCCCTAGTCTCTTGGTGGATTACCTCATTCCATATCATATTGCGCGTTGCCGGACCGTTCATCCGACTGTAATAGTCGAACGTCGCCATCTTGTTGAAGGAGGGTGGTGAGGGATACCCCTCGATTCGATAGCTAGATGGAGTCTGATACTGATTCTTCTAAACCTCTAAACCATAGATGTTTTTCTTTGCATATGAAATCGCACAGATCAACGAGATTAAAAAAGGGGGGCTTGAGGTGGCGGATGGAAATGGGAGAAAGGCGGGTAATTGTCCTCGGGGGCATGGAGGTACAGAAGAGACTGGATCATGCTGGTTTTGCGCGTCCAGCAGTGCATTTAATCAAATTTTCCATGAACCGACAAGGCCGACGGATCCTAATCCGTCAGTCTGACCGATCAGAAAGATGGCACTACAGCTCATCAACCGACTGCTTCATGCACTACCGATCTTGGCACACGGGGTTTGTGATTGTGTTTGCTAATTTATTACACGTAATGCTTTCGGGGGAAGCCACTGTTTGCTAATTACACGTAATGCTTTCGGGGGAAGCCACTGCGTCGAGGAGGGTCAGGGTGACAGGTTGTTCACTTTTTTTGTTAGGGGAGAACGAGAAAGCACGATGCGTATGCGGTGATCTATGCTGGCCAACTTTACCTTTTTTACGTAGAAATCTTCAAAGATGAGCAAGAAAATGCACATAGAGGTACAAGAGGATGATCTCTGATCATGAGAAGCTAGTGAGTGAACGGATGAACCATGGAAGCTAGATGAATCGAATGGGTACATCATTTTTCGAGTGTATGTAGAGTGGTAACCCATTAAGTAGATGGATGTAGACGAGTAACAAATGGATGGACTACTTTTGTCTTTGTGATGAACAAGTGAGAGTAACTTTTTTGATGAAGTGTATTATACGTGAAATTGTGATTGAACTTTTTGTATTCTGATGAACAAGTGATGAACGTGAAAATGTTATCGCACACTGGCTGTTAGCGTTACAACTAGAACTACCTAGGAGTACTGGTTGTGTGTGATAGTGTCAGTGAAGATGAACAAGTGATGACCATGCAATGGTATGAAAATTTAGAATTTCGATTTCCCTTTCCTGCGAGGCTCTTGGCGAAGGTTCCACCTATCCGGCATCCGCAACCCCTCCCTTTCCATGCCCTAAACATCCAAATCAATACTGACACCAAGGATACCACTGACAACAGGCGCATTGTCGATGATCGCCTGCTGTTTCTTCCGCTCTGCCAGCGGATAGTACCACCTGTTCGCTGGTATGACCATATCCCACTTAGGTCTGTCTTCAAGCGCGACTTTTGGACGGGGTCTGTGTTGAGACTGTCTGTGTTGAGACTGTCTGTGTTGAGATGAAGAAGGACATTAAAGTCTTATCAGAATGATCTTCCTGTAACTACTAGTAGATACTTTCTAATCAATAATTACATTTTTTACATTTTTTACAGTGCGTAAAGATAAACGTAGTACGCTTATAGAAAAATGAACAGAACTCCGTACAGTTGGTTCATCTACTTCTGTAAATTCGAGGGAGATCACAAGCGTAAGCAAAATCAAACAATATTTACTTAGTCTTCGCCAAGTCGTGCTTTCGCTTTCTAACGGCACTGTAATCCTCGACTTGAAACCGCACACCCCGAGGGCTGCTATGCTCGCTGAAGCTTTTTGGTAGTTTACCTGATGTAATTCCGTTAGCAGGGGCAGTAGTAAAGCTACAACAACTCATCACGAAGTTCAACCCTAATTTAGGAATGATTTCGTCTACCTCGACCTCAAATGATCAACGAACTTTTTGCAGTCATCATCAGCTTATCAACAGGTAGTGCCTGTGGTCTTGAGTTTCTTGAGCTTGGTGTCTTGTGGTGTCTTCCCATCTTCTCCCGCTTTAACACCCCTGGTCTTCGTTTTGTTGTCCCCATCTGCACCCAAAGAAACTCCAAAACCCGAATGCGAATTTGCAGTTGAAGCTGCTAAGCTTAGACGAAACGTGGTTACTTCTACATTCATCGATTCATCCTGCCCTAGCATGCCTCAGGCAGTCACTCGGTCCTTAACAACTTGCACGAAAAAGAATCCATAATATCCAATTACTTCTAACAACGAAACTGACAATGTCAAAGAAAAACTCTTCATCATAAAAGACTTCCCGACGTTTTTCCGCGTACACCTCTCCCAAAGTCCGTTTTCGCCTGCACGTCTTCAGGAGGTTTGTAACTCCATTCCTCCCGTTCGAATTTCACACTCATTTTCGACATGTGCCGTTCGATCTTGCCTCGTTGATAGGCCTTCTCTTCCTGGTCTAGACGTCTACGCTCCTTTTGCGGCATTGAGGATTAGACAAGGGGTTGTCTGGTTGCTGTTTGTAATACCTTGCGATTTACCAGCACGCAGGTCGTAGCATCGACGTCCAGAACTTCATCTTCAAACTACTTAGAAAAACGCAACCATCATCATCAACATCAACCGATTGGTGTTTTCAATTTCCTCACGACAAGTGCTTCATCTTTCTTCATAATTGAAATACTAGTACAAGTACTCAAGAACATCTCATAATTGAAATCCTTTTGCAGCCTTTCCCTTCTAAGTTCGGATTCTTTTTCTAGTCTCTCTTCTTCCTCCCGTTCTCTTTGTCGGGCTTCTGCTACTTCCCTTTCACGCTGCTCCCGCTTCCGTTCTTCGTAACGTAAGAGACCCACCTGTTCTTTCCTATAATTCGCAGCTCGTTCTTTCGACCCGTTCTTTCGCGTCACCGGTTCTTGAACGTCCTCGTCAGGATTTGTCGGCTCTGTTCCACCTGTAGTTGCAGCAGTACCACTTGGATTCTCAGGCGAAGCACCTCCAGCTATAATTGGTTCACCATCAGGACCTATTTTACTTTCTCCTTCACGCAGCTCCATTGACGTGTTGCTTTTATTCATCAGGTAATTTGCTGTCGTCACCGCGCTCATGATGAGTGCCTTCTTCTTCTTGATTCTGTCTCCTTCTTGTGCTAGCCTGGACTTGCTGAAGACGCTACTGCCTGATGTGCTGCCCAAGTTCGACGCGGCGGCATGTAGTTGTTGACCTCCAGTAATATTGTTCTCTAAACAAGCTCCAAATTGGAGGTTTTCTTTGTGGTCGCTGATATTTTTAGAAGAGACGTTGATCTTGAATGAAATAAGTACTTTGAAATTATACTCTGGATGTCGTACTAGTTGTAGAGCACTTGTTCTTGAGGTAGGTTTTTACGACGTCAGAAGATACACAAGAATGAATGCCAACATGGTCAGATCGTATAAGTACTACTATTACTACTACTATTACTACTACTATTACTACTACTATTACTACTACTATTACTACTACTATTACTACTACTATTACTACTACTATTATTTTGTGTTCCACCTCCATAACTCTCCTCTGCGTACTTCCTCCCTGTCCTGGCTGCGTGCCGTGAAGTAGATTTGGTCGTTCTTCGCGCAGAACGACGCCATCCAAAGGCTCGTCGAAGCCAGTTTCTACGTCTCGATGCCTTCGGAAATAGGACCTCTGATTCGGATGCATACCTTGGTTCTTGAAGATCGCAGTATGCCGTTTATTCCATGAGAATTCACGGTCTACTAGTTCGGCTGGTATAGGCGTCACTGGCTTTGTTAACCTTTGATGCGTTTATTTGGCGGAGGATGAATGATGGACCACATGGATGAAGAAGTAGTAGGTAAGGATAGAAAAAGATGATGGGAGAAAATGTCCTGCGTAGTACACGTAGGCGATTCTTCTTCTACTAAACTACGTCAGTCTGTATCTGGACAAGAAAAGAACTGATTCAGTTCAGTAGTACCTCCAGTCACCCTGCAAACTAAAATCTGCATTTCCTGTTGCTAAGACTACTTTCGGTCCTGTGTAGTCTTTATCCGGTAGCCTTTCTCTATCGAAGAAGTTTCTCATTCCTATTGGGAGGTTTTCGTTCTGTAAAACTCCCATATACTTGAATAATGGCCCGTTGGGTCCGCCTACCATCTTCGTTTTCCTCTTGTACCAGTACCGCTTTTTGAGTTTCTTGAAGTCATACTGCAAAGCAGGTGTCCGTATTCCTTGCGCGGTGAAGTACAGCTTACCCCGGTCGGCCAGCCACGGAAACTGGGATGGAGTAGGCTGGTTAGCGAAGGACATCTTTGCCGCTCTATCCTGTGCACTTGTTGTCCCTGGGTGAAGTTGCTGTGGCGGTAGGTAGCCTATGAGCTTCTTGCAGGACCAGGAGAGTAGTCTCTCGTGCTAGGATTATTGATGTTGGTCCTTCCACACGAGCTCCAACTGTTGGCCACTCCTCCTGACGGCGTCCAAGTGGGACTAGTAGTTGTCGCAGCGGGAGTAGTTGTTTTCCTTCTTGAGCTCGAAGACGAGTGCGATGTACTGTAGTCTTTCTACGACTACGTGTTTTTGGTAAGCCGATCCCGATTCTCTACAAAACCACCTGATTGTACTTTTTGCTACGTTGTATTTTTATCAACATCTAGTTTGGCATGAAGAGCAAAAGCGAGTTGAGATGGAAATGCGCGATAGCTAATCTTACTCAAATCTGGAGGGGCGGGTCTCTTCATGTTACTTCTCAAACTTAGAGGAGCAGAAGCAGACGACCGAGAAAAGAGTCTCAAAAACTACAGAACTTCTGCTGTTCCACGGATGTCACCGCTGGACCGAAACCGGTATACCTGTAAACGGTGGATATCCGAGTAATGTCAACCGAAGAATGTAACCGATAAAGGACGACATGGCGAGCCAAGAGCAATTTATTACTGAATTCTTTTGTAGCAGGAACGCGTATCAATTGAGAGTCCGCTGTGTGGCTTCAGGTTCAGATACTGTACATATCGATTTCCAATGTGGCTAAACTCAGACTCGGACTTCTACTTCTTATCCTTCTTCTCGGAATAGGATGCATAGCTTAGATCAACTAGAACAACTCCTAGTTGTACTACATCATCTTCATCTCGATGCACCTTCATCCAGACTCAATCATAGTCTGTCTCCCAGGACGTCGGAAGAGACCGCAACAAGTCATATTTCGCTGGGCCATCCTCTCAATTTTTTGCTCCATCAGATTAACTCGGCGACGATGTTCGCCTTCGACATTACGTCGGAGGAATTGATCGGCTACCTAAGGAGGAAGATCGTGATCGGTCGTCGTTTCTTATAAGAAATTCGAGAATACAGTGCAACTTCGTTGAGCGGAGTGGTAGGTCTCCTTCTCGTTCACGACTCGTGAATGATGTTGTCTAACAGAGTCAGAGACTATTCAGAGAGTGATTATTACTGCTCTAATATCATAATTGAAGGAAAAGGAAAATAACAAGTTCTGTGTGTTTTTACCTGTTTCCAGGCAGAGAAAACTTTCTTGTCGCCGCCGAATCGAATCTCCACGGTTACGACTGTTGGATACAAACTCCCTTTCAATGTTTTCCCCACCTCCATCCAACCTCCAAATGCGTGGCCTGCTACGAGGTTCGCAGGATACCTCAAACACCCACACCCTATTGCAGCATATCCAATTTTCAAGTGCTTTGGGGCTCCCCTTGATATCTCTTCACTCGGGTAGACGATGGAGGTCGTGGGGGTCGTGGCGTTTTGGTCGAGGTTTCTATTAGAGGGAAGCATGCAATATCACAGGTTGTCAGAAGGAAGGAGTGACTCGAGCCTTGCAGGTGCAGATACAGGTTTATGAGTCAAAAAGAAACTACTCCATCGATGTCCTCCGACTTTATCGAATTATTGCAAAGCAAGGTATATGTAGTCAACACAAATAGGTTGTAGTCATGTCATGGTGCTTCTTGTATAGCGTTGCGCATCTGTGTATGAGGCCACTCAGTGCGAGTGCCTCAAGCTCAACATGATAAAATCAAATGCCATCATAATCATCACATCCGCATCCGACTGCTGGTACAATGCGAACCAAAGAGTATCACGAAATGCCGCTCTGAGTCGTTCTTCTGCTTCCGCTTCGGTGGGCACTGTTTCTTCAAGCATTAAAGCTTGGGTAGATTCATCTTGATGCAAGTCATCTCTGACTCTGACAGTCCTTGTTCTTATTGTTTCCCGCCCGTAGAAAATAATACAAGGCGAGTCCTCAGAGGTACTCCTCTTGCCCGAAACTGGAGCTGCTTCGAAACTGGAATCCGCGGGAGTACATCTATTATCTTCTAGCTACTCTACCATCATTAGTATAATTCCTGAGAACAACTAGAACTACTTCTGCTAAGTAGTTCACCTACTAAAAAGTTTTTTGCTCCTCAGAGGTGCTCCTTTTCAAGATGACCTATAGTAGAGTCAGGAATTTTTTGGCCCGTCACGGGTCGAGTTTCTCGGGTTGCTCGGGTTGCTCGAGTTGCTCGCCGTAATTTTTTGCGCGGCGCCCTTCGGGCGCAGCTTTGTGAGACTCTGGGATACCTTAGCAGGAGCGTATGACACTCCACGACATGCCTCCGATCCCTGGTTTTCTTCTTAATGCGCACCAGCGACGAGAGTGAGGGAGCGACCGCCCTCAGCTCGGGAACCCCTCCCAGCCACTTGATCAAACACGCAAGGCATCCGCCACGCACTCTTCTCTACTTGCTTCCTCGGCTGAGTGAGCCGTTCTCCAAAGCAGGCGGGAACTCACTCCCAGTCCCAAAAGAGTGAGAGACTCACTGGCCACGAACACGTCCGAAGAAAAAAGGGAGAGATTGGCACCGACCCAACGACAAGCCACCGCGACACCCTCACCCCTCAAACAAAAACAACAACGAGGCGAAGCCGTCGGCCCCTTAGTGCCTGGCTGTGCTTCGAACGCGCGCCCACGCGCTACGTACAAGAAAAAAAGCCGGAAGGACTCGCTGGGGAGCCCTTCACAACCGGCCGCCCCTCTCATGAGAGAGCAACAACAAAAGCAGCGACTTCTTCACTCCGCGCAGCCACAACCGTGCCCATACCGCCCTGCTGCGCCGCATTCCGGTGAAGCGGATGGCTTCCGGTAACTCGTGGCAACTCGTTCAAGAATTGAAGCCCTTCGCTTCGGCAACTCGAGCAACTCGTTGCAACTCGAGTAACTCGAAACCCGATATTTTACTTACTCTACTATAGATACATAGCAAGCCTTAAGAGGAGTCTCTTGTCCTCTTCAGCCAAAGCAACAGCTTCACGTTCTTTCGATCTCATGCGTTTGAGCTCCGCAGCCTCTTCAGGATCTGTCGGAGGTGCCTTGCGGTGCTTCAGTATCTTCTTCGTCGCTTCGAGGGACTTCCCGGTGTCCCTACGATACACGCGAGTCAATTTTTCTTCCTCGGACAGAGATTCGGACAGGGAGTTAGAGGAGACGAGGAGTGAGAAGAATGTCTAGGTCTAGGTACATCCTACTTCTGAAGACTTGTGATATTTCTAAAGAACAAGAAGTCTAAGTTTTAAGTTTTTATGCATGGTAATCTATAATTTGGCTTCGCGCTTGTGGATGTTGTATCAGTTTCGACAGTTGTGAAGTTAAAAGTTTCAGTTTGAGACTGCTATCGATATGAGTGAGACCGAAGAAGACCAAAATCATATATTCTCATCTCTCGCACAAATTGAAAACACTTTAACTACTAACCCCGTAGTGCATGAAGTCTAGATGTAGTCCAACAACTGGTTCTTCAGTTCGCATCTGTGTGCACCGCAATGCCTGCTGTTTTTTTGTTGGGACTTGTGGGAGAAAAAGCAATGTTGTCGCAATTTCTTTCCATAAGGTCACTATCAATATCAAAGTCCATCTCGTCGTCACTGTCCACACAGCGGACCCCCGTACTCTTCACTGGATATTTCGGCACGCAGACGCAGAACAGTTTGTGAATGCCGCTAAGTTGTGGAACTTTAGCTGCTATGTGATTCAACTCCAGAACTTCAATTAGAGGTAGGTTCTTGGTGTTCGTGGGTTCTCCCGCTTGTTATGGCTGTCAACAGCACCTAAGCAGGGAGAGAGCCATGTCATGTCATGTGCCCTCCTTATCCATATGGTCTAATGGATTTGAGATAGCCATAACAAACTACAGTATGAACAAAAGCACCTTTAACGAACCTACCCTTAATTCAAAAGGCGCAAGTCGATGCGCCCACTCCGGATCATCCGTGTAGTCGGTGACAAGAGACGAGCCTGTAGCTTGTGGTCGGTCTGCGCCTACTTCCTCAGGCAGAAAAACCGCATCCCCAGCTCCGCTAATCAGCTGTTCTTCATCTGGGTCAACGACTCGCCCTGCCGCACGTGCGTGCTGCTTCGATTTCTGGTTGGACGAGATGGTTCGGCTCTTCATCTTTCCTAACTTCGTAGCTTCGTCTTCTTCTGGTGGTCCTTGCCCCACGCCCACAAGTGCGTCGCCACCACCCAATCGCATCGGATTCTTGGAGATTTTGACGTAGTTCGGATTTATCTTCGTGATGTCCGTTTCCTCTCCGTGCTGTGCTCTAGAAGTTGTAACGTCCCCTTCCGTGAGCTTCTTGCGACCTGTTGGCGCGACCAAAAGAGGACTCTCTCGATCCACAGGACCCATGCCGGGAAAACGAGAATGCGGCACAACTACCCTTCCAGCTACCTTACCACGACTACTTGCACCTGCTCTATCGGAGACTTTGCTGCTGCCGGGATTTAGAAGAAGTAGCGGACTGAGCATGATCTTCATGGTGCTCGGTAGAAGTTTGTTATTTGTGAATGATATTAGTCAAACAGGGTAGTGCCTCCTACTTCCCTCAATAAACGCCGAGAGGATCTTCATGAAGTTGTAATCAAAGTCTTAACTTAGACGCAGCTGCAGCAGCCATCTGTCTTCGCACTGTGGGTGTCGGATTTGGAAATGTCTCGTCCAAAGACTGCGACCGCGGATTAATGCTGATAGCTCGTGGCCGTCTTCGTTGAGAGGGATTCTGTACGTGCGAAGTCGAAGTGTCAAACGTTACAGCAGCTGCAGACGAGCCTACATTAGCTGAAGAAGATGTTGTTGTTGTTGTTGCTGTTGGGGGTGCATTATGTGTGCCTTCGGACAACTGATGTTCAACATGGTCCTGTTCCTCTTCCTCCAAGTTGATGTCGTTGTCCATGCTATAATGAATCCCTTCGATCGGAGCAGTTTCTAGCTTCGGAGGAGTGCGACTAGTCACTTTCGGACCAGGAGAGGATAGGGTAGACTTTCTTGGTGTTGTTTGAGGCGTGACATCCCTACTACGAGGTGGCGTCCTACCAGGTCTCAAAGGAGTAGAAGTATCCGGTCCACCGAACCGAGGGGAAGCCTGAGGGCGGCCTGGAGATTGCTTACTGCCTTGACGGCTGTCTGGCCCACCTCCGGGTGCGCGTGGACTGCGGAGGGATTTTAAATTGGGATTGGTTAGAAGAGGAGAGTTGGAGGACGATTCCAACAAGGTCGCAGAAAAGAACCGTATACTAATTCAGAGTAAGACGATGTTGACTGGGCCTGGAGCCTCTCTATCCTTGGCGCAAGATTCTTGATGTTCATAGGATGGCAATGTTATTCGATGCATGTGCTTGTACTTCACTGGTTTTGTTCCATCGCTAAAATTCAAATCATAACCCTTTCGGCATCGGTGGTTCTCGACTGGTTTTTCTGCTGTAGACGCCGGACATCCCATCGAAGTCGATGTCATCGCCTTTAGGAATTGTTTTCATCGTTAGAGCTACCGCGTTCACATCCCTGGGCACATCCTTGGTCCGTTTTTCAAGTAGAAAAAGAGCCAAGGATAAAGCTGATGATGCGTCAGCGGCAGCCTTAACATTGCTACCTTCCCATAGCGTTTCTGCAATTCATAGTCTTCTTTGTCAGCGTATGCCACACCATCAACCACGTACACTTGCTGTGCAACACTGCCTTGATTGCTGTTGGTACGTGAGTGTGGCCCACCTCCGCCACGTCCCATCCCAGGTCCCTCAGCTAGTTGAAGCATTTTTGCGTCATGATGTCGAGAGATCTTTTGACCACCTCCACCTTCGATGTCTGAAGTGATGAAGGAATCGTCGTCGCTGTCTATGTGATCTCCTACATTTCCCCAGTGACCAGTGCCTTGGCGCTTCTGGTTCGCTCGTTTCTCATCATCTGCGCGAGCTCGACGTCGACGCATGAACCGGTCTCGACGAGCGCGTAAGGCCTTCTTCGCGACTCTTGCTAGCTGTGGGCCACACTTGGCATGCAAAGCAGCATCGGCGCCACGCTGTCCGATTCTTTTCTTCTGTTTCACGGTTTACTTAGAGGTGATAGTTCCGATGCTATTACAACAACTATGTATAAGCAACGACTGACTGTCTCATGCTTGCATCGTTGAGAAGTAGGAGATGACGGATGCTACCAAAAAATCAAAATGCTGTCTCTATCATGTGAACAATGGACGAATACGCATGTTGATGTTTTGTTTTACACTCCTGTTACTGATACAACTGATGAGTCCTTAATAACCCCATCCTTCGTGACCCCAAAATTTTCGGTCCACAAGGCATGATTCGCAATACCCTGAAGCCATGGATTCGTACTGGAGACTAGAACATCGCCTTCGAAATCGACGATATCTGCGTTTGGTTTTAGGACAACGAAAATCGCTACAGCCGACTCTTGCTGTGGTCCCTGCCATCCAAGCTCGCGCTCCTCTGCTTCTGAACGGTTGAGAGGGATCTGGTAGTACAAAGCTGCAGAGCTTTTGTCAACGGGTTCGGGAACAGGACCCGTTGCACGGTGGAATTGCTGCTTCATCCTTGTTGTCATCTTTTTAGATTTAGATAGTAGTACAAGTACGAGTAGGGAGATAATAAAATTGGTGGTTTTAAGGCTAGAAGAAATCCATCCTCACAGGCATCTTGGTCCCGTTTCTCAAGGGAAAAAAGACGGAAGATGCCGCTGAAGATGGATTTCTTCTAGCTCTAATGGTAGTTCTGATGTGCTGAGGATGCTAGAGCAGCGCATACTAAGAAAAATATTTCTTCAAGAACCGTCAAGTCGCATTTACTTACATGATGGCGATGATGCGAGAGTGCGTGGTTTCGTCGAAAACCTGCCACGCGTCATCCTTTATTAGTTATCACAAATCACTGAGTGGGGCTGGAAGTTGTAGGTGTTCTCTAGAGTCGTGTACGGGTGGATATTTTGATTTTCTTAATCTTATGGGAATAGGAGGTTGACAACAGAGCAGTGGAGGACTTTTACAGAATACATGCCAGCGCAGCTCATAGACAGTCATTGCCACTCTAGTTTTGACAGATTCGACAGACTCATCGTGGTCAACACTCATCGCGGTTAAAACTTGACAGACCGATACCTGCCGAAGATCGCGGAGAACGCGCAGGTGCACGAACGCGAGAGGAAATATTTTTGGCCAGCGCCCCTCCGCACAGAGGGAATGGAGGTTCCTGTGCGCGGAAAATTTGCGACGTTGTTGAGTCATATATATAATGTACCCAATCATAATATCCGCATTTATTTTCTTTCGTTGAGTGATATAATGTACCCAATCATAATCAGTCTTTTAGAAACAGATGAAGAAGTTCTTGTGGGAACCAGAAACTTTTTATTACACTGAGGAAACGCGTCTATTGCGTTATCGCTATGTATTGTCCACTACCACTAGTGTCCATTTAGGTACATCTTGATCTTTCCCCTAGCTGCTTGGGCTTCAGCCTCAAGTAGGCATCTTCTTCAACAAAGCTTTTCTACCAGAGAATCAGCCACTGCCACATTCATCAAAGTTTTCCATCTCCCTCGAAGAAAAGTGCCAAGTCGTGGAATTCCGGCCCAATGCGGTACTTCTTGCCCACAAAGGCCTTTGCTGACGAGATCCATCCTGCTGCCACGGACCATTTTACGCGTACAGTGCCGGTGGCCAAATCCAGGGACTCGATGATTCGGGTTTAGAGGAGAATAAAGCGCATGAAGACTCTTACTCTTTTGTAAGAGCGTGTCACAATGCTGAAGATAATGCTTTGTAGTGGAGAACATCGATCCTCTTCGACACAGTTATCCACCTCCTACTCAATACATTCATCTCTTCCTCTACTTTCATTATTTAGTAGGACAGTCATCCTTAACCAAATTCAGCTTCTGATGCGATCTCTTGTTCCTCCTGGCCTTTCTTCCCCAACCTACTGTCCCAATCTAAACCAGGACGCACTTTGAGACCCACTACAGCGTTTAGGCATGTCACTCTTCGTTCATTCTTGATGTAGTCGCGTACAAGGACACCTTCTACAGAAGATGATGATGCATCTTGCTTGGTTGAAGAACTCTTTCTTCCGTTCTGTTTCGCTTGTTGCGCATCCAACACCAAGTTTCGGACACGACCAAAATCTTCACGATCTCTCTGATGTGCAACATCTTCAAGTAGGTTTTCGACCTCATTTGGCACATCACCTGGACACCATTGTTGACTGACATCGACACGCATGCGCCGCTTGATGAAAGTGTAGAAGCTATTCCTCGGATCCTGTTGCCGATCGCGGTACTGTGGCGCTGTAGTTACTTCTTTGGCCGCACGAATCTTCTCCACGATAAGGAAAGCCAAATTTCTAAATGCCAAATTCAGCAAGAACTGCGGAATGACCGCAATTTGAGGCACCAGATTTACGAAAATGCTCACATAAGTGCTGTGTTCGCCCAGAGGGGTTATCAGCAAAGCGCTGTTGTGTATTTTGCAATACTTGGAACCTGCATAAGGGTCGTCAACGTCTTGTTCGTGTTTCGCTTTCCTCGGTTCTTTTATTCCCGCTTGTTCATCTTCCTTTTGAAGATCCTTAGGACGTTTATTGTCCTTGGTTTTCTCTTCCACAGTACCTCCTTCTGGGCTAATAGTTGTAGATGTAGGTGCTGTAGCACCAGCGGCAAATTTATTTGGAGATAGATTTAAGAAATCTGTGACACTCATTACTTCGGAAGTTGCGCGTGCACTTTCTGAATCGGTCTGTTCATTGGCACTGTGAAATTCGTCACTGGAGGCTTCTCCACTTGCTAGCCTTACTATGCTGTGCGTGTGGTCAACAGCATTCGTCGCAGACTCACGCCCACCCGCACTCTCAGTGGCTGTTGAAAAGGCATTCTTTTTCTTCCCAAATTCAGTAGTTCCACTCCCGCCGGTTGTAGATGTTGAAGCACCAGAGCCACCACTTTTATTCTTAGCCACCAGCAAAGCCTCTGCTTCCTCCGAGAGAGAATCTAGTTGGATCAAGACTTGTTTCGGACTATCTCTCGGCGTCATCGAGTCCCATCCTCGTATCCTGAAGGTACAACGTCGCCAAGCAAAAGGAAAGGGCAGCTTAACAAGAAGACGCACCACAAAGTTAGTCCTTGACACACGCTCCAAAATGTCTGCGCGAACTAAGCCAAGACCCATTACGGTTGGGATCCACAAAGGATACAAGTCGGCTTCGTTCAGGATTGACAATAGAGGAAAAAATTCGATGTCGCAACTTCCTTCCACTTCAAAAGAATAAATGCGGTTTTCTCGATTCGTATTGTCAGAGGGAGAGGACGGAGGAGATTTTTGGCCATTTTCTTTGTCCGAGGCTTCTTTCTTCGGAGTTCCTTCTCTACTGCCTTTCTTAGATGAGGAAGGGGAAGAAGAATGGTGCTATTTGAGATTGCCACCCGCCAATATTGGCGCTGCGACCTGCTTTCTAATTTATAGGTGAAACAAGTAGAAGTATTCATTTTGACTACCACGACTAGCAGAATGTTTGCAACATCAAACTTTCTTCAAAATGATTTCCGTTTAGTCGAAATCTTGTTGCCATCCACAGCCGCATCAAGATCAACCTATACCACACCATAAAAGCTGCATACTGAGCATCCATTCGCATTGCTGTGCGGATCCCGTCGAAGTCCCGGAGTACTTCCCATTCACCAACATCAGCGACGTCATGATCATGAATTGTATCCTTATTCTTCTGGTGCTTTTTCTTCTTTTCACTTTTTTCATGCTGTTGATTTATCAGCTCCAGTGTTTTGCGAATCTTCAGCAGACGTCCATATCGTTCCCAGATCTCCGCGATGGTGGAATCTTTATCACACATCTCCTCTAGGAGACGTTGGTCCTCTTTGGAAAGAATGTCGCCAGCTAACATCAGCTGCTCTTCCGAAAAGCACCATTTCGCCTGTTCCATGGGGGTAGCGTTTCCGGATTTTTCTCCCGGGAGAACGGGATTTGAAGCTCTACTTCCAAGAGGAGGAGGAGGGGAAGACGAAGATGAACTACTGACCATTTTGTTTTCTGTCTTTATGTTTTTACACGACAAAGAATAAGAAGTTTCCTGAACAGTTGTATGAGTATGTACGAGACGAGAAGTTGACTTCGAGTGTTCAACGTGGAGCTACTAAACTCAATTGACATCATATTCGTCAAGGAAATCAAAAGGAGACATCCTTCACACACAAAACTGAAGCTCGAACTGTCAGACATAGTTTGTAGGCGCTGCTCCCTCAGGTCATTTCAATGACTGCTCAATGCTCACTCAGATTCGAACAGCTGCAAGTCTTTGGTACTAATTACGCCAGCGATCTTCATAGCTACGGACACAATCGATTACAACATTGATTTGGCATGCTGTCGGATTGTCTTGTGTTGTCAGAGGTAGTTCAAATTTAGTTTCGCTTGTTGTCAGAGGTATTTCTTAGTAAGTTCCACTATTGAAAAAATGTCTACGGAGAGAATTTTTTCTGAAGTAATATGTCACGATCAGAAGAACTAGAAAGCACGAGGAGTACGGAAGAACAGTTGGCTTTTTGTTGGACCACAAGAACACAGGCCTCCGCGCCTTGGTTCGTTTCTCAGTGGAAACACAAAGTCAGAATCTTGAATGCAAGCAAATCTTGATACTCCTGCCTGAGACTTGCGATCTCTGGCTGGTGTAGTCCCTGTTTGGTTCATTGGCTTGGGTAAGATGAATCATACATCATCAGCATAAGCATGTCAGAAGGGATCGGACTGAACATGCATCATACGACTAGGATCAGTATAACCGTACCTAGTCTATACCTTGACCATTATGATTATGCATTGAATGTGCATTGAGTGTGCATTGGAAGTAGCATTCATGATCATTGACATTCATGTCTTGTGAGATCATCCCGATGACAGTCGAACACGAGGCTTTGTGTGAGCCACTGAGAACAGAACACCACGACATCCGAGAGGCTTGAACCATACATGACCAACACCCCTCCTCAATCGATGGGGGTAGCAGTCCGTCTCACGTGACCGCCTCACTGTGTGTTGAGTCACGGTAGTCACATCTCTTGTTTAGTGTATGTGACTTGGCTACGGTGGTTTAGAAACCAAAATAAACCGAATATATTACGCTATAGTAAGCTAAGTCATCCTCTTCCGTTTCATCATCAGAGGAATCACAGTCATCTTCTCTACTTGTAGTTATTGGGTTATCTACGTGGTGTAGGATAAGTCTACGCTGAGTGGCACTGCAGGTTAGTTTCGAAAGTGGGTCTGCCTTGCTTCATCAAGTTGGTAGGACAGAGCACGATCTTACTAGCAGCGTCGCGCACTCTTAGACAACGTAAAGCATAGCGTCTACTTTTAGGGCGAGTGTCTGTTGCTTTGGCTGTTGTGATCGCAGACTGGTTGTCTATCCACAGTACAGCATTGTCTAAGGAGGGAGACAAGCCGTTCTGTGTGTGTACCAACTGAGTTGGAAGAGGCCTATAGAAGTCTGTGAAGTCATGCATCTCACTGAGCAGGCACTATCGTGTCAGAGGCTGCAATATACTCACTCTCTGCCGTTGAGTAGGCTCTAACCGTTTGTCGGTTACTTCTCCATGCTATGGGTGTACCTTTGTAGTACATAAGTACACTATGGAGCCGCTAGTGCTCCTCATTGTTTTGATGCAGTTCGCGAAACCAGCATCACTGAATATGTTTACTTCTGGCATGTCTCTGCCTTCTGGTAGAAGTTTCTCATATATTTTGTCGAATTCTTCTTCCTTTTCTGGTGAGTATTCTACTCCTTGGTCTTTTGTTGACGCCAGGCATTTTAGGACTTTCTTGGCTGCTTTGGCCATTCTTGTTGACGTGGGTTTACTGACATGTCTAGCCAACGCCGCTACCGGAACAGAGATATCCGGGCGCGCGGTTACAGCTACCCATAGTAAGGCACCAACTACCTCACGAAAGGGATACCCATCAACTATCTTGATCCCGTCTTCAAGAAAAGTTGTTTCGTCAAAGTTGGGCGAGTAAACCGGTTTCCCTAGTTGAACTTCGTACTTCTTAGCAATTTTATCGATGTACTGCTCCATGCACAGTCTGAACGACTTAGCTTCACGGCCATAGTACACGATCGCACCTAAGAAGTCGAACTTTAGCCATTCGAGACCCCAGGGGGTTAGAATTGACTCGACTTCAATCGCACGGCCTGGAGCACGTGTGAAAATGAGGTCTAGTTCGGTCTTGAGCTCATCTTGGTCAGGACCTGTAGCAAGATTGTCATCTACATAGACAGACATCTTCAGGAACTTCCCCGGTGCTTTGCTGCTCGGTTTGCGCCACAATCCAGGCGCAGAAGTACACGGCTCCCAACCAAGACTGGCTAGAATCTCGTGATACCTCTTGAACCATGCTCGTGGTGCGTCCTTCAAGCCGTATAGAGCTTTCTTGAGCTTCACGATCTCGTATCCATGCTGCTCCGCCCAGATGGGTGGAAGGCGGCAGTAGACATCTCGATCGAGTTCAGCATTGAGGAACGCTGAATCTAAATCGAACGGGATCACATAGTCCCCCTCTGACGCAGCAGAAGTGAGGAGCAACCTATTAGCGGCATGCGATACCACGGGAGCAAAGGTGTTTAGCTCTCCCGAACGATCTAAATTACCGAGTACACAGGCTCTTGCCTTGTATTTTCCACATCTCTTTCTTGTTAGTATGATGGCAATTGGTAGAGCCCGTAACGCGGTTGCTAGCTGCTCGCCAGTAGCTTCTTCCCACGTTTTAAAGGCTAGTAGTCTCGCATGCTCAATGTCAATGACTTCCTTCCACTTTTCAGCTTCAGGACTCTTTAATGCATTGGCAACGGACAGCATCACATGTGATTCGACGATTTCCTCATCTTCGTCTATCTCACACGTGCCACCAATAGCACTTGCGAACAGCGCTAAACTCTTTCTGAGTTCTTCTATCTGTTTCTTTGTTCTACGAATCCTTCCTCCAGCCTTGTCCTTGGCTCCTTTCGGTCGGCCACGCTTCTTGCCGTGTGTATGGCGTTCGCCTGCCACAACACGTGCGGGAGATAGCGCTTTCGATCTAGTCGGACTAGGTGAGTCAGAGATCCGACCCTTCGTTTCAACTTTCCCCTCCTCAAGTGAAACACCTTCAGAAGAGTCAGCCACGTCGGATTCAGCCTTCTTGTCTAAGGTTTCAGCATATAGTTCTTCGGGAATACCGGTCGGCCCACCTGAGGTGCGCTCCGTGCCAGAGAACCCCGATTGCTGATCCAGCCTTTGCACTGACTGCCCAATCAAGGGGGAGCCCAGCGACGACGCTCCACACTGCAAGTTTTCCAGTTCGTCGCACTCATAGTAAAAGCCCTTTCTATCTGGCGTTAGCCAGTCTATGTCCTTTATTAGATAATCCTCTCTGGACTTGGCATCTAGGGTAGAGCATTCCGCCCATCGATATCCAAGCTTGCAACGATCGTCATGAGCGAAAGTAGCAACCAACCAACCAGACGACTTCGGACAGAGTCCAAGGAAGACGCCACGGCGATATTTGGCCGAGAGCTTGGGTTCAGGAGTGTTGGCTTGGATTTGTTCACGAAAGTAAACAAGACAACCAAATCGGCGGAGCATGCCGATTTTGCTTTTGGAAGAATTTCTACCAGTTCTTGCTTCTAGAATCTCTATTGGACTCTTTCCATCATGTTCTGGCATTTTAGCGTAATTATGCGGAAGACGATCCCAGCAGTCACTAGCGTATTCAACACAGTAACACCAAAGACGTCGATCAACCTTCGTTAGCATTGTTCTCACGCTGCCAAACAAGGCCCGCATAAAACGTTCAACAGTCCCACTCATTTCCGGACTATAAGGAACAGCCGGACTGTCTGAGACCCGCAGCGATTGCATGAGTTTGGTCATGTCATCACTACCGAGGACTGGTTCGCCATCCCTCCGGATGAACCATACTACCTTGTCATCTAGCGATAAGGAGTAGTCCTGTCGAATGCCTTTTATGACTTGGTCTATTTCCTCCACGCAGTCACTTTTAAGCCTCAGCGGTCGACAAAACGCCTTCTTAATTACGTCACATATGACAACTAGAACACATCTCATAGATCTTACTGAAACAGGTTTTATCCCTACAGCAAAGTCTATTGCAAGTAGTTTGAGGGGTTCAGGTTTGTAGGTGGTCATATCTCTAGAGTTTGCTTGGGATTTTCGTTGTCCTTTATGTAGGTCACATTCTGGGCAACTAACTTGTAGACCATCTATGTGAAAGTGTCCACATCTCCTGTGTAGTTCTAATCTCGTAAGATAGCAACTAGAGACACCTTCTTCAATGGATGCGCAAGTGAAACCAGTTTCATGTTTGTTTTCAAAGAAATTACATGCGAGTACGGGTAGCTGCAAGCGTGGGCGAGCTCTGATGGGAGCGTGGGTGAGCTCTGATGGGTAGCATCTGGCCGGTGTCCGTGTGCACGATACAACCACCAGTGCCTCTGAAATTGAACTCCCACCCTAATTGCGAGCAGTTTCCGTCTCCTAACCGTGGTAATATGCGATCTATGTTTCCAGGTAGAGAATCATAGTAAACTCCATTCTTTAGTCCAAGTATGTTGTTCTTGAGTTTTCCGACTTTTCCGTCTTTAGTACCTGCACTACCTGTTATTCTACAGATGTTGTTACCAATTTCATCGAAATCATCTTTGTGTCGTGATAGATATTTGTTTGCACAACTATCGACTAGAGTTGCTTCTTCTGATGTTCTAGTGTTCAATGTTGTGAAACTATATCCATCTGTTTTGTAGCTATCAGCATAGTTAACAACATTTGTTATTATTTCATCTTCTTCGAAATTCAGCGAACACTTCCCAAATTCGTACGGTTCCATCGCTCAGCTTCGGTTGTGCGAGTTCATGATGTTGAGCATCTCCGCAACCTGCGACATGTGGATCATACCACTGCTATTACCCTTTCCACCTTTGCCTCTAGAGCTACTAGATGAGGCTCCGGTAGTCCAACTTCCCTGTCCCTGTTGAAGGGCTTGTGTGTTATGCCAGCACTCGGAGGACTTGTGTCCGACCTTGTGGCAGCAAGCACAGCGGGGTGGATAGGTATTCTTATTTCCTTTCCCTTTATCTTTCTTCGGCTTTTGTCCGCCGTTCTTTCCTCCTTTGGGTTGGTACCCGTAGGAGTTGTAGACCTCGGCGATTGCCTTCTTCTTTTCTTTCTGCTTGAAACGCTTGAGGGCGTTAGCGGAAATGAAGGTCTTACCATCTGCCTTATTGGCCTCTACCTCGTCACCATCCTCATTCTTATCATCACGAGGACGCTTGTTCGAGGTTTCCTGAACATTGACCGGAAACGCTTTCCCGAAGGAGTCGTTCTCAATTTTGTAGGTTCCCTCCTCGATCAACGTTGTGAGACGTTTCTCAAGTCGGTCTTCAATTTGGTCAAATGTCAGGCCATCTTGTTCTTGCATCCGCTCGATAGTCGCTCTGAAGTTCTTGCAGAACAACTCGGGCAACTTCAGCAGGATCGCTCCGTTCTGTTGGTCAGCGTCGGGCAGATCTGCATCCGGCGGGAAGACGGTGGGCGATTGGTTCATGATGTCGCGGATCTTCGAGAGGAACTCCTTGACATCTGCAGGCTGGTCGCTGTTGTGGAACTTCGTCAGTCCCTCCGACAACGGCTTGACCTTCATGCGCTGCTCCTGGCGATTGTTTGCGTTGAAGTTCCCTTGATCACGAAGTAGAGCAACAACTTCACCAGCATCCATCTCGTCCACCGCGCCATCGTTATTCCGATTGTCGACGAACGACTTGGCCGCACCTTTCAGACTTCGTATGATTACGTCTTTCAGGTTGCGCCACTTCTGGCGGGTCGTTTCTTCACGACTGGCATTACCTTGCGGTATACCATGTGGAACGGCCGGCACGTTGACTACATTCGTGTAGTTCTCAAGTAAGCCTAGGCGACTAGCTTCTTGACGTACAGCTCGTTGCCACTCGCGCCAGTCGGACTTCTGTCCCAACTTCTTGAGGATCTCCCTGGCCTCGCAGGGCATTTTGATGGATTTGTTTATTTTACTACACTACTTCCAGTTTTATTTTACTTTTGCCGCTCAAGGGTTAGACCAGTGCTGGACCACAAGAGCACAGGCCTCCGTGCCTTGGTTCGTTTCTCAGTGGAAACACAAAGTCAGAATCTTGAATGCAAGCAAATCTTGATACTCCTGCCTGAGACTTGCGATCTCTGGCTGGTGTAGTCCCTGTTTGGTTCATTGGGTCGATGAATCACACATCATCAACATAAGCATGTCAGAAGGGATCGGACTGAACATGCATCATACGACTAGGATCAGTATAGCCGTGCCTAGTCTATACCTTGACCATTATGATTATGCATTGAATTTGCATTGAGTGTGCATTGGAAGTAGCATTCATGATCATTGACATTCATGTCTTGCGAGATCATCCCGATGACAGTCGAGCACGAGGCTTTGTGTGAGCCACTGAGAACAGAACGCCACGACATCCGAGAGGCTTGAACCATACATGACCAACACTTTTACAACTGCTCACTCTCCTCCGCTAATTGTATGCTCATCTTTGCGTCTTTTCTTTTCAGCCTTGGCTTCTTTTCGGAGTTTTCTTTCTTCCTCAGTCTCGTTTTTACGTGCTGCTTTTTTCGCAGCCTTCCGGTTCTTGTCCAGGTCTTTCTTACCACTGTCTTTTTTAGCACCCTTGTTTCGACCTCGATTTCCTTTTGTAGACGTAGTGCTAGATGATGAAGATGAAGTTGTAGTTTTCTTGTTCTTTTTGTTCACACCCTTGGTTTTATTCGACGCACCCTTAGCAACATCTTCGGCATCTTTATCATCTGCAAGTAAATCATCCTCTTGATGACCATCACCGAATCCAGGGAACCACTCATCCTCGTACTCATTCAGATCTGTAATTTCCTCCTCTTCCATGATAGTCGGAAGTTCTACTTTTCTCCGTTTTGCAGAAGTTGTATTCTGCTTGGTGGATGACCCTTTCTTTGCTCTTTGAGTTGTGCTCCCTGTGGTAGAAGATGAACACGTTGAAGATGAGGAACTAGCTGTAGCTCCTACTTCTTCCCCGTGAGAATGAGAGTCTACTAGAGAGTCTGGTTTTTTTCTTGGCCTGCCGGGTTTTCTTTTGCTACGTGTTTTTTCAGTTGCTTCGCCCCCACACTGTTGTGGCTGGAGATGAGCAGCACCACTGTCAGCGTCCTCGAGATTCAATTCCTTGTCCGTGGAAAGGTTGTGATTGACGTCCTCATCCTCGACTTCGATTTTCCTCACCGGTGACCAGTCTTCTTTCTCGTTTGTCGCGTCACGCTTTCGCAAGTCGCCAAAGAATCGAACTGCGTCTGCTATCAACCTACGATGTCGTTCCACACGCGCATAGTCTTCCTGAGCTTCGTACACTTCTTTCTTCGCATATAGCACGTCTTGGCGCTCAAAACAGCATTCGTATGCTTTCGTCTTTGTCCGTGCGTCTTCTTGTGCTGTCGTTAAGGCTGTCTGAGCAGCTGTCAGCTTCTCCTTCGCCGCTGTGATTTTGCTGTGCCAAATTTTGAGTTCGTCCTGCATCACAGTCACAGAATGTCCATGCTGGCCACACGCGCGTCGACGTTGTTCTAAGACCGTCTGAAATCGGACATCCAGTGCATGGAGTAGTTCTTGATCACTGTACTCTGCTGCTGCTTTTGCTGTTTCGTCCCTCGAGGACTTGGTCGATGAAGAGGTTGCTCCTGAACAAGCTGCTTCTGCTGTTGCCCTCGAGGACGTGGTCGATGAAGAGGTTGCTCCTGAACATGCTGGAGGTGAAGCAGATTGTTCTCCTCCTCCACATCCTCCTGTAGTCCGCTCGCTCTTTTCCTTCACCAAGGCTGCATGAAAAGGAGCCACATCTCTTATTCCTAAGGTTTGAAAGAACACTGCCATCAGCTGTAGCATGCGGACTCTTGTCTCCCTTGATTTCGGCGGTCGGTCTCGGAGGTGCAGGAATTTTTCGTAGCCTTGCTCGAGCAAGCTGATCTCGGACATCGAGTCGTTTACTGCTTTGGTAACAGTCAACTCCATCTTCCTCTGAAACTCGCGCTTCGCTTTTTGCACCTCTTCACACGCAGTCAGGCACCCATGTTCCTCTTCTCGTGCCTTCTTTAGCTGCTGCAAGGCAGTCTGTAGTTTGATCTTAGAGAAGGAGAATGTGGAAGATGGAAGACTGGAGGAACAAAGATCTTCAAGAGCCCTGGTGCTGCAGTAGAGAGCTTCAAGATATACATATTTATAGGTTGTACCAATGCATCATCTATCAATCTAGGTGTTCTAGAACTTCTAGATCGATGCCTATTTCAGCACAAACAGATTCAACATCTTCAGGAGACACTAGAGGTTGTAGAGAACTAGATATCCTTAATATCATCAACGTAACTTTTTTCGCCTCGCTTTGTTCTTGGAACACAGCAACCTGTAGTTCTTGTAGGAGGTCAAAGTAGGGCTTAAACTCTTTGCGCATGTCCTCCATGAAGTTGCGAAGGATATTATTTAACGCCGTGGCCATCATTTCAAGCGTTTCTTCTTCTACCTCAGTTCGTGTCCCAGGAGGCTTCCGGAAACAATCGACACACAGCGACGCCATCATCTCGCCAACGACTTTGTCCTTGTCGAACTTCCGGAGAACTAGCTTTATCCGTTCGAGCCTCGTAGTCACACGACGTGGAAATGGCCATTTCTTACGACGCGTTTTTTTGTAGGTTCTGGTGTGATGTACATCACCAAAATCCTCAGGTAAGGCATCGACTTCAAAACCTTCTCCGTCGAGCTCAAGAGCATCTTCTCGGTCAACCTCCTCAGCATTTTCTCGGTCAAGCTCATCAAGATCTCCGCGATGGACTTCTTTAGGACCTGCACTTTTAACTTGGCCACCTGCTGGGCAGAAAGTAGAACTGTAGAAGTCATCTATTGCTGCATCTACCTTCTTCTTCGCAGCATCTTCACTGTCAACTTCCATGTCCTCGTGACCTTCGCCATCGATAGCCAATTCTTTTGATGTGTCTTCGTTGAGCTTCAGGTCCTCGTGGCCTTCCCTCTGAGGCGATGGCGTTCCAAGCAAGGACTCTTTCTTCGTAGAGATAGATCCAGTGCCTGTGGCGCCCACAGGCACACGACTCGGACTGGACGACACTGGCATCTTTTAGGTGTTGTTGGTCGGGATTGTGATCATTCACTATATTTAGTATTACAACTGCAAGTAGATGTAGAACTACAATAGAACAAGCACGTCTGCTTCATCTACTGCTACTTCTTGTTTATTGTGGTTAACACTTATAATATAAATAAGAGTCTCAGGTCTCTGTCTCATCTACTATGATGAATTACGACATTGTCCTAGAACGGTGCGAGGGAACAATACGGTTGCGGGGTAGGTGGTGGTAAATGATGAAGAGACTACTTATTAGAGCGAACCTAGTTTGTCTTTGTACCGATGAGACTAGATAACCGCAACCGATACGTCGAAATCGTTTGAGAAGAAGTCTCTCAAGAGAGTATTGACCGATCAAAAGTATGTGACCGTCGTCGACACACAAAGACGGGAGAAGCTAGCAGAAGCACCGAAATGTCACAAGGCCGCAGTCCGATTCTTGTACTGTATTATTACCGAGATTCTTCGAGACGCTTCTTTCCCTCTGCGCTCTAGATAATTCTTTACATGCACACCGTCACCGACCACACATGGTACAGCTTGTTTGCACAGAGTTAGAAACCGCAGGTACCGATGTAAGCAGTAAGTTCCAGAACCTAGTGAAGTATACGACTTCAGAATGAAGGATGGATGCCCTCCGTTTTTTTTTTTTTTCAACACGTGCTAAAGCTAATTGCAACGTATACGTAGCGCTGTAGTGTTGCAGCTACTAGAGTTTCCCGTTTATTGTTTGCAAATAGTAGTGAGAGCCCGAAATCTACGAGCGGGAGCTGCCTAGTGAATCGTCTTATTGAAAAGAGGTCGTGTCCTGCTTGGTATCTTGCTTCGCATCGTCACCTCCACCTACTTCGTCGAAAACGTAAAAATTCCTAGGACCTTCTTCGCCTGTTGCGCTTTCTACCATATCAGGGTTCTCTGTTTCCCATCCGATGAAACCCCCTCTAAGAATTCGGACCTTCCCTGCATACGCTTGCTGTTCAACAGATGAAGAAGTTCCACTAGATGGTGCATCTTCTTGTGTCACCTCCGCACCACTGGTCTGTCGCTGATCTTCTTGTGTAGTTACCGCATTCGCGAACAGTTTCGCACATGTCGGCCCTCGACTTTGCGAAAACATGCAGTGAAAAACCAGGGTTCTCCTTTCATTCCTATACTGGTCCACCAACTTCGGTAGCTGCTGTCGGAACTCCTGACTAGGTATCCATGTGGATCCAGGTATGTGGCCTCCCTCAGATCGATCGTGATCCCTTACATCGATTACCGTAACTTTCTCATGGCCAGGAAAGTTCGTCTTCTGTTGTTGCAACATAAGGCGTAATTCCGAAGCGGTGACGTATGAAACCGCGGCTCCGGGACGGGTAGACATGATCATGGTGACTTTCGTTGTCCTAGCAATACCAAATAAACGCAATATTGTTGGATGGATAAGTATGCTGTTGTGTTTACTTTGATAGATTCACGCTTTGCTCACGCCTGGTGATTCTTTTTTGTAGAAAGAAGCATAGTGCTTGTAAAAGCCTCCTGCAGCTTGAACATTAACGATAGGCAATCACGACCGCAAAGAGTCTAAGCGACTACAACCACCTATTTTGATCTCAGCGTTCGACAACGTTATGATCTTCACCGTGAGTCGTGAGACAGAAAACGCTCTATATTTTAGAGCGTGACAGATCGCTCAGATAGATCATGTGATCTGTCTTGCGATGCACTAGTCGTGAAGCGAATATTTCAGCATGCATCGGATGATTCATGGCGTTGCGGTCAGCTAGAATGACGATCATCAGTCGAAGTGGTGGCAATCTACTTCTTATGCGCGTTTTTTGTGTTGAAGACAAAGCAATTGAGTATCTCTAAGAGCCGCAAGTGTGAGTGTATGTTGATTGTAATTGTATAAGACGCAAGAGGCACAAATCAAATCGATAACCAGAACGATACTAGCAAGAATTGATGTAGTTTGCCGCAATGAAATTCAAAACCAGCAGTGTGTTGCGTATTGGTCCCAAATGGACTTGTAAAAGCCATGATCCGCACTTGCGTCCCCATCTTTATTCGGTGTCGCCATCATGGTCGTGTTCATGAATTTGGAGTTGAAATCGAACTGGTTGTCTACGTGAATCCACGGCTTATTTGGTCCGGTCCAATGCAGGATTTTGCCTGTTGCTATTTTCCTCCGCATCTTGGTCAGGCACTCGTCTTTATCGAAGAAAGACGACTGGCAGTGGTGTCCTAGACCCTCCACATTCCATTCGGGACCCAGAAAACGAACACGCCGAGACAGCACGGAGGCGGAGGCGCTGTCTTCTACTGATGCTGAAGATGAAGGTGTCTTCAGTGTCCCGGTCTTGTCTTCCTCCGCAAGTGATCGTGAATCTTCAACGCCATCAGCTTCAGTTGGTTGTTTATTCTCATTACGAGGAGTACTACTGCTAGACCTGCTGGAAGAGGCACTTCTACTTGCACTGCTACTCCACGAATCTAGGAAATGCGACAATAAAGGTGGTTGACTCCCTAAACGCCAGTATCGTCCATGCTCATTCGACACGCGAAAGACGTTGTCGCTCAAATCCGTCTCTAAATCCAGGCGCCTCCAAAGTTCTAAATCAAACAGCATCACACCCGCATTGAAACTGGGAGTTGAAAAGACTGGTTGCCAGTGTCTGGCTTTCTCATGGTCCCAATTGTAGAGGAACGTGGATAACGGGTTGGGTCGCGGGACTGCAGCTATTGGGGCAATATGAAGAGAACTTCTAATACTCCGAACAGTAGAAGTTCCGTCACGAGTGTGACTTTCCTCATGCAGGGCGTCATCAGCCACCAGAATTTCCGTCACGTCGCCTTGCACAATGAGATCTACATCCAGGTAGAGGATCTTGTCCACAGAAATTATCTCTATTTCGTTCGCGGCAGCTCTTGAAGGTGAAGTTGAATGTAATCTCACTTTTTCCAATCTTCGCGGAAGGGAGAATCTCACGTAGTTATGTGGCGCCGTTAAATTCCCGTGATTGCTGTTGTGCGCATCTGGAGAGATAAAATGCGCCAGCTCTTGCGGATGGAACAGATGAAGCTTCAACCGCGTTCGCCCATACAACAGAAACGTTGCGTGTTTACAAAGCAACTCACCAACTTCCGAGCCGTCGGTGCGTAAAAAAGTGTTTAGCATACGAATGTCTCCAATGGAGAAGACATTATTCCTATTTGCTGCTTTCGAGTACGAGTTTCCACCGTGGCCGTCTAGTACCTCCACGATCGCATCCCCCTCTAGCATCAAATCTCGCAGGTCTAAAGCAATTGTCTCATCCGTGTCCAAAATCATCTCGAATGCAGATGAGCTGAGATCTGCAGATCTGACATCAGTTTCTCCACTTGCACCAGTTTCTTCACTCGTTGCACTACCGCTACAACTTGGGGTTGTATCGGAATCGGATGTAGAACCCCCAGCCCTTTCAAATTCTCGATACCATTTCGCTTTGAAGCTGCACGCAAAAACGTTCATCAAGACTGCTAAATCGTCCTTCGTCAGAAAGAAATGCAAAACGACGTTTTCTGGATGTCTCGTATTCACTATGAGGCTGTTGATGCTAGCGACGATGCCAGGGACTTGATCCTGGTTTCCGGAGAACGCTACATGAGCCACTTTTTGTGCTGGTAGAGCAGATGACAACTGAGGTAATACCCCAGCATCCTATGAAAAGAAAAGGCGCACTCACGCTCAAGAAAGGAGCCACTTTCCTACTTAAATCCTAGCCAAGTTCTTGAGTGTGAGTGCACTTTTTCCTTTCATACATCCTGCTTTTGTTCAGAACCTAATACACGGGTCCTCGTTGTAGCATCCACGTCCACCTTATTATCCTCGTGCTCATCAATAGTATTCTTGATACTCTCCACACGAGTAAGCGCATTCGTCTGCTGCATCCGTTTCAGATCCACAAGCCGTTTTTCGGGCAACATCTTGCTGTAATGACGGGTTACTGCACCTGTGCGTTCGATGTTGGACAACAGTTTCCAAAGTGGCCAGAATTCCGCGGAAATGAGCGTCCTATCGTACAATACCCTAGGCACACCTTTCATTTCCCACTCCAGACCCATCTCGGCGAGAAGTAGCAGTGCCCTAGCTTCTGTAACGAGACTTCGATACGAGTGGTCCTTGGCGAATAGCTCTAGCTCGATTTCATCGAAGATGTTGATCATGTTGTCATCTCTTCCAGAGGATGAGGACTTCTCTATCGGTATCGGTGTCGGCACAATGAATTTCCGATTTTTGAAAGCGACATTGTCAGATAGAAGAACCTCTTTCGATAATCCACTTCCAGTGTGGTCCTTTGATATCGCGATCCTCAACGCTTCACGCATCTTTTTCAGTACTTTCTCCGTCAGAATCAAGTACGAAGCTGAGGCAGCATATTTATCAAATGGCGTGCCAGTAAGCGTGTCCAGAGCGTTTACAGCAGGACTGCGACTCGTTGATGATGTCGATGAAACGCTGGTTGGATTTCTATTTCTATTTCGTTCTCCGCTTGTACTTGTACCACCAGAAGAATCAGGAGCATCACCAGAACCTGATTTTTTAACTACAGCTACGGAATACGCTCTAAACCATTCGACCGTCTTCACCCACTCAGCATCTTTCAATCGTAGCTTCATCTTCTCAAATTCGTGCCCTGAAGCATGGAATTCGCCTTTTGCTTTCATATGATCTGGCGGCCACAAACCCAGATATTTCAAACTTCTACTCTGTGGGGGGGCTACTTGCTGCTCTTGTTGTCCTTGCTCTATGTTTGAAATGGACATCCCAGAGTGGACACCAGGACCAGGAGCACCACCAGCATGATCAAGTCGAATCCCATCCAAGGTGTAGTCTTGCCAAAAACTATGGCTCAGGACGTCTAGGATGGTAAAAACAGGCCATCCAGCTGCAATCGTGTCCCAGAACGTCAAGGGGATCGCTTTTGCGAAGTCTCCCGAAAGAAACGTGGACATAACAACGGACTTTGCGCGATTCTCAGGCTCCATGAAAGGACATGAAAGGGTAGGAGGATGATCAGAACAAATTTACAACGAAATCGTGGTATGAAGGTTCAACCAGACACAAAGTGTCCCGGTTCTTCATCTCAACACTAGGTATAATTGCTGCAGAAAGATGAATCACTCTTCCTGGAACAAGTCAAGATAAAAACAAATTACGGTTTGATGGCATCTCCATCTACCTGTTCGAGTTCAAGAGTTACGGCGAGACTTGGACCCTAACAATCTGCTCATTGGCCTTGGAATTTTGCAAGAAACTATTTATTACTCAAAAGAAAGAAACTGAGTGCATCTGTGCAGAGGAGTACAAAACATACAATCGCTTCAAAAATTAAAATCGCTTCAAAGCTGCATAAAAGAAAGGTGAACAACCCGACGCAGAAGAGACCAATGTAGCAGTCCGTTTGTGGCTTCGATTTGGCTACCAGGAGAAGTTCCGTGATCAGGTCCATGTTGTGACTCTGCGTTTCTATATCGTCGAAAAAAAGCCACAATTTTCGTTTCACATCCAACCAGTCGAAATCTTGGTAGCTAGCGCATTCCAGATCCAACTCAATGGCGTGCTTTTCAGCTTTTGTAGGCTTGCCCCAGACCTGCTGCGCCTTGTTTTGCGATCCCGGGCCGATTGCGTCGGTTGCTTCTCCTCCGACTGCTACTGCGTGTCGATCGCGCAGCGCTGATGCGACAAACAGAAGTATCTTTACAGCTGTCGAGGACGAGAACAGCAAGTTGCAACGCAAAGACGTCGACCGGTGCCTCTGCTTGTTCAGGTTCTTGATAGTCGCAGGCAATTCGAAAAAAAACCCAAAAAAGGACGTCGTTGTCCAGTGCACCATCCTGCCCAGCATGGCCACGACAGGGCCCATCTGGTTTTCTCTCGACGTCTCTCTCGACTTCATCCTTTAAGTTTACTCTTCCTCCTTTCAGTGAGGAAGCGGAGGATCCGGACCTCCTCTCCCATGATTTCCCTCGATTGCCTGAATGGGCTTGTCGCTTTGAAAAAAACATATTCACAAATCAGAATCTGGGCAGCGATTGATCCCGTGACTATGTATCTCTCAGATCATGATCAGCGTGCCGGGAAATCTTCCAAGAATAAACTGCCGCTTGGCAGACTTGTTCAGATCGGAAGATGCGCGACGTGTATATCGAGGTTTTCGCTTTCTGCAAAAGAGAACATACAGAAGAAGTGCATCCTGTATAGAGCTTTTTGTCTGTTCGATGAGGTGCGGTGTGCCTCATCTTCAGGTTTAGTCAAGCAAATGTAAATGATCACTGCAATTATAACTAATTCTTGAGCATAGTTTTATTTTGGGTTTGAACAGGTTTAAGTCAAAAAAGTCATAGCTCAGGAGGCTCCAACCTCGAGCCTTTGTTTCTTTCTGTGTTTTCACAAAAGCATGTTCGGTTTGCGATTGAAGTGCGGGTTATGTTGGCATTTGACAGCTGTATCGTTGAAAAATTACCTCCTGCACTAGCTGCAAAACTGGCAAAATCCAAAAGCATGTCATCTCCTCTTTTGTCTTCGTCACACACACTTCCGCAAAGCGCACAACTCATACTCGACACGTGCTCCAAAGATGAGGAAGATGAAGGCTTTGTTGATCCACCCTGATCATCATGTTGTTCAATCGTATTGGTGTTATGCCCAGGTGAGGACGATGTTGAAGGCTTATCCGTTGTACCCTTACCTCCTACTTCATCCTTCGAATGTATCATGCTACTGCTCGACGCACTAGAAGGGTATGGTCTAAACGGTCCGTCGTAGTGATAACGGTTGGATGGCCACTCCTTGCAGCGACAGTTCGGAAATTGTCGTTGATACATGTCACAGCGACGGACACACGTGAAATCCGTGCAATAGCTGCATTCACTCTCTGGCTTGCACATCAAACGATCGAAATCATGTTGCTCTCCCCGTTGCGCACACAAGTCCTGTGATGCGCTGCCTTCTCCTTGTGCTGGTAAGAAGTAGTCAGTAAATGAGAACTGTGGGCAGTGCGCTCCACCACAGACACGGCTTTCCTCGTGATAAAGCGGATTCCCTCGTATGCTTTCGCATGCACCATGGTGGAAGCCAAAAATACAGGTGCTTTTCCAGTCCGTAGATTAGAGCCAGAGGCACAGAAAAGGATAAACCTTTTTTTCAGAACATCAACATCTCTCGCTTGACTTGCCTGTATGTACTCAAGCGGATGCACCAATTACCTAGTTGAGCTTGGTTCCTTTTTCCTAGAATCGACCGATTTCTTTCCTAGATCCAGCGAATTCCTTTCCTAGATCCAGGGGATTCCTTTCCTAGATCCAGGAGATTCCTTTCCTAGATCTGCAAGCTTTCCAATCTTGAAGTCTTGATCTGCAACTTTTGGACCCATCGAAATCACTGAACAATTTGAATTCGCAAGGATCTTTCGGCATTACGTGGACAGTTCTCAGGTGGCGCGAGACTGTGCAAATGGAAGCGCAGCCACAAGCCTCAACGCGAACAGAAAGGGCCCCACTCGAGTTGACATCCGGCGCGAGCGTCACCGCTGGTTATTTTTTGCCGAGTGAATTCTACTGGTGAAACAATGATAAGTAGACCTTTGGACTTGTTAGTCTTAGTTTGGTTTTTACTTTCGCCTTCCGCATCAGGTCACTTAAATAATAAATAATCTCGGGGAGTTCTGTGTCTGTCGTGTTTCAATCTTCACACTTTTCGAAGGAATGAATATAGTGCGTGGCCAGTAGCAGTGTCTACAAGTCACGCTGGGTAGTGGATTACGAGCGCCAGCTTTCTCTATCATGTCAATTCTACCAGAACCCTAGAGATATCGATTTAGTTCAGCTGCACATACTAGACGAAAACACTGACGCAAACACGATGCCAGTGCAGTTCGGTACTAGTTCTTACTTTGGACGCATTCCATCCTAGTTCTTAAGACCAAGCCAAAGCCATACCTAAGGACCGAGCCAAAGTCATGAGGGCGCGCCTCCGATGCCTTCTATAAATATTTTTCTTGTACAAAAAAACTCGCGACCCCGTGTGTTTGGTTACGCTGTGTAGTTCAACTTCTTACTCTTTACCCCTATGAATGAAAATACAATTACAAACCCGCAAAACTACTTACATGGAGGGAAGATCGAAGCGACAACCTGCCTCGACAAAAGGGCCGAGAACGAGACCACCGGTAAGGCAGCTACGCAGGTATAGCTATAAGCTTGCACTTGCTTCTATAATATTCAACCAGTGCCACCTCTGGTTTTCTCGTCATGATGACTATGGAGGACCACCGCGGCCCTTAATCCTGAATCTTGAAAAAATTAAAATTGCAATCGTATGGATGAAGATCTCTATGAATGTCTATCGCCATCGAATTGATAAGGCTGACCATCTTACTCTTTTCTACCTACATTCTCAACAAGAAAACGAAACTGCTTCTCTTAGTGCTGCGGTGTAGATGCAAATTTTGTACAAAAACAGTAGCAGCATCATCATCAGGATCAGGAAGCAAGTTACGACCCAAATAATTATTTAAGCAAATCCAAAAATTTTCCACGTGTTTCGCGATTTTGCTTAGTCGTCTAGCTTTTCTATACCATGCACATGACTCGGAGGAACAAGAAAATAATAAATAGTAGCAGTTCTTTATGTGGTCCTTCCATCTAAACTCCTTACTTATCTTCAAGTTGGTTTTGATTCTTATCAAATGGCGACCAGCCAGAGGCTTTCCGCTTATGTGAAAAGAGCGGCAGCCCCTTGATCTGCCACCAGGGGTAGACCTGCGACCAGGAAAATGAAGACCGTCTTAGACACGCACGCGGTCACATTATGAACGAAATAGCTGGCACAAGCAGAGAGTATAGATATACCCCCATAATTCTAGTGCTAGCTGTCCATGTAGTTGTACTTGTAGTTCGTAGTATTATGCTAGTAATAATATGCCCAGCATAGTCTGGGCGTGGTTCTTCTTCATTATGGAAAGTCTTCAAATACAATTATTTTTATTAACAAGGGGCTCAGCGTTCTGCGATGTGTGGATATGAGTCGGTAAGTATATCTATATTTATACCTCAAATAAAATTAAACTAAAACGACTTATATCAACAACGTTTCTAATAAAGATAAACAAAATGGGGCCCCCTACTCCTTTCAAGTTTGTATAGAAGAGGAAGCCTGCTAGTTGGTTGGGTTGATCATAATCGTACTAAATGATCTTTGAATATGAATTCGCCGCTCTCATTATGCTAATGGCTGCAATTACAAAATACAAACGCAGCGAACTTTTCGGTAAGGAAACTCAGGCGAAGCCTATGAGCCACCGGTCTGATCCTACAAATGCACCCAAGTTCGTTCCTATCATGTAGATGGAGTCGTAGCGACAACAACGACAAACTAATAGAGACACTACCAGAGAAGTACTTTTCTAATCATTTTTTTCCAACTTTCCTAAACACCCGCCCCCTAGACGCACGGTCTCCACCCCCTACCTCAAGCCCCACCTCCACCAGGTGCATTCGTCCCTTTCTGCTGGTTCTCCATTCGTCTACTTCTTTTTCGCCTTTTTGCTTCTGTTCGAACTTGCTCTAATTCATCCCGAGGCGCATCCTAGGCGGATTCCCTTCTGGGGAAGCCTCCTGGAGATGCTTCCGGGTGAATCACCCAAGGATGAACTAGGTTACGCCTTAACGTTAATTTTAGTTCCAGCAACCGCAGCACCAAAGACAAGCATCTTCTTCTTCTCCCCAGCAGCCTCGTGCTCATTCTCATCACCAAGCTCGTTGTTGTCATCGTCCAGGCCTTCTGCTGGTTGTTTTGTGCGCACGAATGGCATCAGCACCACAAATCGCGGCTTGTTTTGCTGAACGCCTTCCTGGAAGAGGTTGCTGCACTTTTGTTTGTAGTTAGAAGAATCGCAAAACTCTTGGCGCTTCTGCCCGCGGTTGTTAAGTACGCCTTTCCTCATTAAGAAAGACATAGACGAAGCAAACCGCACAAGAAGCGCCAAAAGCTTACGCGCCCCTAATGTGCCACGCGCTCTTCGGGTCATGAACTGGGTGGGCCTTCGTGGTCTTGGCGTCATGAACTGGGTGGGCCTTCGTGGTCTTGGCGTCATGAACTGGTTGGGCCTCCGTGATCTTGGCGCCATGAGCTGGGTGGTCCTTCGTGGTCTTGGCGTCATGAACTGGGTGGTCCTTCGTGGTCTTGGCGTCATGAACTGGGTGAGCCTCCGTGGTCTTGGCGTCATGAAGATGAACTGGGTGAGCCTCCGTGGCCTTGGCGTCATGAACTGGCTGGGCCTTCGTGTTCTTGGCGTCATGAGCTGGGTGGTCCTTCGTGGTCTTGGCAGTAGCGCTGGTAGAGCTGGCGCCCCCAGTATTGTTCTCCCTGTCCCTCATGAGTCCGTCGATGGTGTCGTTTGCTCTTATTAGAAATTGACTGGCGTCCTACGTCTTGTTTTCTCGTTAAAACAAGGAGAAGACGCGGGAGAGAATGGACTTCCCCAAGCCTTAACTTTATTTCAGTAGCAAAGCGGTCCAGCGCCTTGAAGTCCTCTACTTTCGCTAGGACCTCCGCCCGGAGCTCCCGGCTCTCCTTCATGGCCTTCATCGTCTCGTTTGAAAGTTCTCAGCGTTAGAGGCTGAGCCAGTTCATACCTGTCACGCCTAGATATTTGCCACGTTTTTCCTTCAAGTGTGACAAATAGAACGCACAGATTTGAAATGCTTCAACCCTTACGAGTAGAGCTGCTGGAGCTCCTCTTCCCGCTCTCGCGAGTGCTTCAGTTCGTCTTTCACGCCCTTAGCTATCACTCCTACGAGCGAGTGCTCGTCAAGGAGGTGATCTTTATCGTGTTGGTTCGCGTTCGTTTTTTGGTCCGCGAGGTTGCTATTAGAGCGGTTCGGCCTTCGTCGCTTATATTGATGGAGGGGCATCCTCCAAAAGCCTAGCGCTTCCAATGGAGAGAAATCGACCGAAGTAGATCAGGTGGAACGAAATAGACAAAGTGGAACGAAAACGAAATAGAGAATATGGAACGAATTAGGAAGAACAGAACGAAATAGACTTAGACAACGCGGAACGAAATGTCTACTATGGAACAGAGCAAGGAGAGTGAAACGAAATAGACAGAGTGGAACTAGATAGATCGCGCGGAACGAAGTAAGCGCAACTGAACGAAATAAATACTGATAACGTAAGACCAAGTAATGCGCTACAGATGAACCAACTAAAAAGAGCCGTAAGGGTGTATTGCTCCGCCAACTCCCGAAGATTTTGGTGATGCGCTGCCAGCTGCGTCTCCAGCTCAGCCGTTTTCTCCTTTTGCTCTCGTAGCTTCGCCTCCTGCTGGTTGCACATGTCCCGCATGTCCGTGTACTTTATGTCCGCGACGTCCGATCGCTGAGTTGCTTCCATCATCTTGCCGAAAGCGCAGTCACGGGCTTCGATGGTGGCGCGCGCCACTGCCTGACGCCCTGGGCTCGGCTGTCCATCATGACGTTGCTCGGCGGCATGCTGTAGCTGTTGCTGATCTTGATCAGTGTCCCAATCCGTCTGCGGCATTTCTTCGCCCGCAGCACCCTCAGCATTTTGCCCTTGCTCGTTATACCAACTCCACTCGCCATAGCGCTCGCCCTCGCTCATCTGCTCTTGTTGTGGGGCTCGTTGTTCGTCATTCTGTTGCGGGTCTAGCTGTTCGTCTGCATCGGTTTCAAGATTCTTAGAGGGTTCGCCATTCTGTTGCGGGGCTAGCGGTTCGTCTGCATCGGTTTCAAGATTCTTAGAGGTAAGCGTCTAGCGTTCTTTTATCCCGCTTGTTATGGCAATGGCTGCCCCGCCTAGGAGAGCCATAACAAGCGGGAACAGAAGCGCCCGGGGCCTAAGCCTACCCTTAAAATTCGGCTCGTTTACCTTCGAAATTCGCATGATGTTCGTGGCAGGTTTGCGGGCTGAGCCGAACGAGCTAACCCGGCGGGCCCCTGATCGCTGCAGATCAGGTTTGTCCGGGGTGCGGTCGACCGGCTTCGGCGAGAAGTAGCGCGTCATTGCGATTTTACTGCGAAACATCCCAGAAGGTCGCTTGTTCGAGTTCGAAGCTACTTGTGCGTTAGGGCTGGCGGTGGAGATGATGGTGGTGCCTGGCAATAACGCAGCAGGACTATCCGCCTGGATTCGCTGGAGGAACTGTGGCAGCGGACGATCTCCAAGCACTGCGTCCGACGTCGTGGCGGCTGGACGTAGGACATACTCGCCGCCAGTACCTGTGAAGTTGCCGCTCGAATGGGAGGAAGAAAGTCAGACGCAGGATAATTGTGACTCTGAGTCTGAGGTTGATCTTGTTCGTGAAGAGTAAGAACGAAAACAGTAGAGAGACTGGCCACGATATGGGCACGGTGGTGTCTCCTTGCGAAAGTAGTCCTTTGATATTAGAATAGAGATGCCCTCGCATATGATAAATAGTCTACGTATGTTTATACCAGCGGAAAGCTTGTTCCCGAAGTCGTTGGAGATCAGGCGCGGCGAGGACGGTTTGAAATTCAAAGAACTAGGAGGAGGAATCTCCGCAGGCGCTCGCAATTCCTCGACTGTAACGGCGCGCTCAGTCTCAGGACGCACAGGAGCCGCTGGTGGTTGTTTGCCCACGCCGTGTCTCCGGAAATCGGCAAGAACAGCGGGAGGGAAATCAGTAACGCCAGGAAAAATGCGCTGGGCAATCTTCCTCAGATCTTAGAACTATCCATAATTCATCTTTCGAGTGCATCCTTGAAAAGTATGGGAGGGCATTCCCTTAGGATACTCTTCCATACGTTTCAAGGACGCGGCCAGAGATGTATTAGGCACAGCCTTAAAAATCATCGTCAGAAATCGGGTTGGCAGCGCTATCGTTCGTAGGTGATGCTGATGCTGTCTTGTTCGACTTCGAAAGCGTCTCCCTCGTCATCTTGTTGCTGTTGTTGTTGTTGTTGTCTGGCGTGATGTCTGCTTCACTCTCCTGACCTTCCGGGATCGGGTGCAGGCGCGTGATCGTGATCAAGTCCTGCAAATCGGAGGGGAAAGCCTCAAAGCCCGGAGGCAGCGGAGGCACACCAGAGGCACCACGATAGCCAGCAGGTTCGACGCTTCCTGGTTGATGTTCATTTACCTCCACTTCGTCTTCAGCAGCCTGCTCCCAGTCATCATCTTCATCATCATCATCAGGATAATTGTCGCCACCGCTATCAATGCCTGAATTATCGTTGATGTTGATCTCATCCTGCTCCTGCTGCAGATTTGTGGTCTCCTTCTTCATCGTAGAAGCGTTGCCTCCTTCTTCTGCTAGAAGTCGTTGCTTGGCTGCGTTCTCTTTCTCCGCCCTCCTCGCTTTTTTCTTTAGAAGATATTTCCCAAGTTCATCCCTGAGGATATTCTTCAAGCACATGCGTCAAAGTCTATGTTACGACACACGCGGCGGCTGGAAGATACCTCTAGAGATGGCACGTGACTAAGCAAGACAAACTAACCTTAACTTTTTTGCGCGGATCGAGTTCGGGTCCGGCTTGCGTCCAGGGCGCTTCATCGCCGGCCCAGCGGAGCCAGATTCTGAAGCAGGAGACGCCTGCCCATTTGCTTCCTTGCCGGGGTTGGTCTTGCTCTTGGGCTTGGACTGCGAAGCCTTTTTGGCACTGTGGCTTTCGTTGTTGCTGTTGTTGTCCTTCTTCGTCGTTGTTGATGAGGAGGCAGAGCCTTTGGCTGTCTTACTCGTAGTCTTGTCGTTGCTCGTCTTAACGCCCTTACCTTTTTTGGCAGAAGAAGTAGAAGAAGACGCAGCTTTGCCAGCGCTGGCCTTCTTGTTCGCCACAGAAATAGCCGCCGCCTTTTTACTGGCGGACTTCTTCATCGAGCTCATCTTCGCCATATTGTGTTGACCTTCGAAGAATTGCGGCCGGTTCTGGTTGTAGCCATACTGCAAGAGCTGCTGACGAAGGTGCAGCATATTCGTGGATGGATCGGGGCCTTTCGGTTTTCCCATGCCGTCTTTGCCTTTCTTTCCCATGCCCTTGATGTTGGACTTGCCGGTAGGCATTCGCATCGACATGACCGAAGAAGAAGGCGATGCACCTGCAAGCTGATCATGACCACGAAACAGCGAAGAGGAAGACCCAGAAAAAACCGTAGACGACGATGTAGGGGCAGGATGATGAAACACCGAAGTGGAAGAAGACGAGGATGCCCCAGGCGCGCCCATAAGTGTACGCGTAGATGTAGCAGAAGCAAGCTGAGCGAACAACGCAGAAGATGTAGTTGTAGACGACGAAGCTGCTGCATACTGCCGACGCAGTGAACCGCCGCTGTTGGTGTGGGTAAACTCCGGCACTATCGGCACTGGCGACAATTAGAGCATAAAGCAACCCACTCAAGTGTGAGCTTCTTCATATGAACCCAACCGCACACAGCCCCGCGAGAGTGTAACGAAATAGAAAACAAAATGTAGCGACTTATAAAATGTAACGAAATAGAAAGAAGCAGAAAGGTGGCACTTGTTTGCAACCCTTAAGGCAGAAGTGCTCCCAAATCTTGAGAGTGGAACGAAATAGAAAAGGTAACGAAATAGAAAACGGAACAGAATAGAAAATGCAACGAAATAGAAAGAAAGGAGACACTTTGCAACTCTTAAGAAAGCAGCCACTCTTTTCCCTTTCCTTTTGCATCTTTGCCGGCTCGCAGCTTGATCGCAGACCCGGGCAGCGAGTTGTTTAGCGCGGACAGCATCGAGACATCCATCCAGCTCTCGCCCAGTGGGTTTTCGTTGTTCGGGTCGACCAGTTCGTTCATGAAACTCGAGTCATTGTACTCGCCTGTTCTGACTGCCTCAGCCGTCACCTCGTCGACCGCTTTTCTCGTTTTGCTGTCCGGTGCCGGCGCCGTTGGATTCATGTGCGCGCCGTGCACAGATGCTGCCAAATGCGACTTCTTGAGGCTGTTCGGTACCGGCGCCGCTGTATCCACAGCAGACGCTCCCACGCGCGAATTCTTGAGGTCTCGCTCCATTTTGATGAGTTGGTGTAGATTAGAGGGGAAGGGGATGAAAGATAGGTAGAAAGAACGACAAAGCCAAGAATCAGGAAAGGCGCCAGCGGTAGCCCCGGCTTGACACTTTTCATTATCTCTAAAGCTTAAGCTTAGGCTTAAGACTAAGCTTAACCTTAAGAAGCAGCGACTACGATAACGAAAAGGAAAACGATAACGATACGCATACGCCTACTAATTATGGCTAATATGGCGCGCCGTAGTAGGATCGTAGCGCATCTCGTAGAGCTTTAAGGCTTTCGCTTTCGCCTTTTTGCTGTCGATCACCGGATTCCAGATGATGTTTTCACTCGTGTCCTGACAGACACCAGAACGCCAGAAAAGATTTAAAAAATCTTCTGGGGTTGTTTGAACCACCTGGCCGGGGTCCACGAACGTCAAGCCGCCCCCGGCGTCTTTCCTGAAAAACTTCACTGCGTAAAAATTGGAGCAAGGGGGGGATGATGGTGCAATACATAGTAGCGCGGCTATGCGCCAGCAGAAACTTAATGTCTACGAAATACGCAGTAGAAAGACATCACAAAAGCCATAACACAGCTGCCAATTCCTCCAGCCAGATCAACCGGACGCATTTCGACAACGGTATCAGCAGGATGCGCAGACGAAACGTTTGCCACAAAGACAAAGCTCGCGCCTGAATTGATGAAGTCAGCGTAGTGGTTGCTGTAGTCGAGGACCGGCAAAACACATCCTTGGGTGAATTGTTTCGGTTAGAGGTTGAGAGTTGGCGTCGCGTATTTATCTTAGGCCATTGGCATTGATATGGCTCTCCTACTTGAAGAAACCACAGAGACAAGATGCACAAAGAGACGCCAACTCCCAAGCCTTAATTTAACGTTGGTTCTTCCGAGTCCCATTGGGTCTTCGCTTTCGGGAGGGCAAGCGCACTACTCACGATTCCTTCCTCCTCAACCATGAACTTATGCAGCTGGCGTTCTGCGCGCTCAACGGCGACCATGCCGTTGCGGATGTAGAATCCCGGCGGAACAGTGCACTGCTGCGTCAAAAACAACGATTAGAGGCACGAAAGATGAGAACGAAAAGTAGTACGAAATTAATTGAAAGAGAAGCAGCGCGAGATGCTGCGACGGTATTAAAAAAATTCAGTGAGCCGCTTCCTTAAACTTCATCGCCACACCCTGGAACGCTGACCTCGACGAAAGCGGGGCGGACATTCCCGACGAAAAAGCTATCCACTAACGTGTCAACTGGCAGAGTGTTCCATTCTTCTGAGTCTTCCACACAGACATGGCCCTGCACCATCTTGCGCAAACCTGAGGCCGTGTGTGTGTGTGTGTTAGAGTGAGGCACAAAATAAATGGACCGATAGAGAGCATAAGCATGCTGATGAAACACAAACAATAACAAAAACAAACTTCAACTAGGGAGGTCATAAATGAAACAAACGAAGCAGCGGCTCCATTACAGAAACAAAATCAAACCCGTAGGCGATGCTTTTTAGATGTTCACTACCTGGCTCGTCCTTCTCTTCGTCGTCGTTTGCCTGTTCTTTCCTGTTGCCTCTTTGTTTCTTTGTCGGCTTTTTGACTTCAACGTTCGCCCATTCGTCCACAATGAGGATGTGGAAGAGGTTCTGCGGAACGTAGTCGAGGGATGCGCTTCCATTGTTTTTGCGCACGTGTTCCGCGCGCTCAGTGGCATCAGGGTCGTAGTTTGCGTCTAGGCGTTCTTTGATGCGGTTCATTAGAACGGTTCAAATATTGGCGGACTCTTGCAGTAAGCCTGGCCCTGAAGTTATTCTGAGGCTACGAACGAAGAAGACAAGAGAAACGAGATGGATGGAGATAAGCGAACCCTTGAAAGAGTGAGAAACAAAAGGAAGGCAACAAAATCAGAATCACCAAGCGGAGCCATAATTTTGCATGCTCAGCCCTGAACATTTTGCGCTTCGACTCCATGACCTCTTTGATGAGGTCGAGCGGCTGCGTTTTGATCACTTCTTTCCAGCCCTCCGGCGGAGCCGTGCACGCCTTTCCAACCTGCATTATTCCCTCACCTTGCAGGTCCTGAATGTAGACGCCTTTAGTTGGTTCGATCGCCCATAGCATTTCTTAGAGGTTGAGAGGAGGGGGAGGCGTTTGGCTCTTCATTCTTCCACAATCAAGATCAACAAGCAGAGTAATAAATTCGGAGGGAGATGAAAGAAAATGAAAAAGTCACGAAGTAAGTTAATAAGAATCACGGCCGAAAATGAAAAATAAAACTTTCCTCAGCCTTAATTGTTGCCCAGCACTTTGTTCACTTTTATATCTCCAGGCGCTACGATTAGACCAGGCTCCGCCCTCGACAGAAACGGCACATGAGCACCGATGAGGTTCCTGTAGTTCCGCACAAGGTCAGCGCGAAGAGGAAAAACTTCGAAAACAGCTCGACTGTGTTCTAGTTGTAACTCCTCCCGCAAGTCGTCTACCTGGTCTTCCAATGCTTCGAGACGTTCGCGTTCGACGCTGGACAGTTTTTCCTTCGTATGGAGGACGCTAAGAGACCCCTCAAGCCCCAAAAGGCGGCCCATCTTCAGGATGACTGTCCACTCGACTGGGCTCGCATCGAAGATATCTCCAAGAGAAATTAGAAGGGGAGGACTGGATGGGTTTTAAGTTGGACGATCTTCAAGCTTATGGCTATCCCAAAAGAATAGCCCACAGCTCCATAACTTTACGAAAATCGAGCCGCTAGATATGACTATGACAACACGGCCGAAGCGCAACATATAGCACACAATTAGCCACAAAGATGAAACAATGGGAAAGAAAAAGACTACGACGCAGAACTCATCCAAGCCATAAAAACAAGCGGTATTCTCGCAGTCGGTCCTTCGACTTAAACTGGATCCGCGTCTTGGTGCAAAATCCGAAATTTGAAACGATGCAACAACCCAGGAACAAGTCAGTGTCTGGGATGTCTGTCAGCGCCCCCGCAAGGTCGTTCTGTGTGGTGAAGTATTGAGAACAAAGATTTGGGGCGAAACAAATTCACAAGCTACAAGGACGAGAAAGCGTCCCGACTGATCAGAGAGATAGACCTAAAGCAAATCAAGAACGCTAACAGTCGAAAAGAAGTCAAAAAAGAGAGCAAGAACACGATCACGCAGATCAAATCAAAGTCGTGAGAGAGCACTAAAACCAAAAGCAAAACGCAAGTACATGGATAAAAGAAAAGAGCGGGCTTTTCGCGACGCCATCAGTTTCCAAAATAAACGTTGAAGCCGCCTGCTTTGCGATTCCTCCTCCTTGCAAATCATTCCCGTCACCAAAGTAATCCTTGTCAGCAAATGCCTTCAGTTGAGTCATCTGCCCATCCGTGAGCTGATCAGTGCACGCACCTCCAGCGATTTCTTGCTGTTTGGGTTTGAGTGGAGCAAAGTTCAGTTTAGGTTGAGTCTGGGTCATCTGAAAGTGAGTGTGAAACTGGACGGAACTGGTGCTACTACTACACGAGTGAACTTGAAACTGAAAAAGAAAAAGAGGTTCATGAACTGAATAAGTGGCAAGAGTCTCAGCTTCGAACGAAATGGGTAAGCCTATGATGTCCCGCATTTAACAAAAATAGTAATACCCTTAAAAAACTCATTTCGTCCGTGTTGGCAAGTTTTTCCGCGAGCGCTGGCGTCGCCTTCCACGATTTCCATTTTTGCGACGCCATTTTGATTTTTGGTATGACTTGATGTAGCTGCATAGGCATGCTCTTCGCGTCGTCATTCCCAAGCCCCACGGACGTTAGAGATAAGAAGCAAGGTTTTTTCTGAAGTATGGACTTGAAGCACGGACTCAAGGACGAAGCATGCACTTGACGACAAAATCAAAAATCAAAATCAGCGCTAAGGATAATGTTCGACTTTTTAACCATCATAAAAAAATGGAAGCCAATTGCGGAAAAGCAAGCACTTCTGGCAACATTAGAGCTCAGCGCGATTCTCTCACTTCCTGCGTACATTTCTCCCAAGCCTAGCGCGGCGCAGTTTTTTAGTGTTTGGAAGAAATGACGCGCAGAAATGAAACGCGTCGAGCCTTAACCGCAGGATATCCACCTCCTGGCTCGCCCTGTCGATCTTCTCCTGCAGATCCGCAGGCTGCATGTTCTTCGCAGCAATTTGCAAACCCCGGCTGCTATGATTCCCCCAGAGGCCATAGTAGCAGCCATTCAATAAGATCGCATCGACGTACACGAATTCTGAAGGTCAAGTTGGAGGGTTGAACTGGGTGAGAAGAGACGCGAGAATCAAGCAACGAGCCTTCGTTTTCGACTTGATAACTACGCGATATCTCACCAGAATTTAACAAATGGCCGAGGTCAGCATCGACTTCGGATTCGGAACACCCTAAAGAAATCGAAGAAGAACCAGACTAGCTACAGTTAGAGAACGAGCAACAGAAAGAAAGTAAGAGTCTATACGTTTGTGAAACGTAAACGATCCATCCTCCCAGTGAGCCGCAAACTTTCCGACGTTCGGCACGCTTCGGATTTTGTTTTAGAGGGTGCAGAATCATACACATGCACAACATAAACCCAAGGTGAATTCTCTACAATAGCTACGAGACTGCTAGCGAAAATAATTGCTATCCGTATCCTCATGAGAATGAAAACAATAATAAACACGAAGAGAGCCACGCCGTAACTATTCAGATCGATGTGCGTCTGGTATTTGTCGATAACGTCTTTGATATCGCTCAGCATCACAGTTTTTTAGAGCTTAAGGCGCCCCATTTCTCACGTGCATTTCTTCCAATACTAACAACCAAAGGCGAAGAAATGCGCTCGAGAAGTGGACGGATCCAGCCTTAAGTCTTGAGCTTGAACAGCTCTAGAAAACCGTTGATGAGCTCGATTCTGTTCTTCTTTTTTGTGACCCACTCCCGCGTGTTAGAGATGGCATCTTTCGGGTTACAATCTTCAGCGTGTCACTTTTTTCAAGTGGAAAAGAGGACAAGGGCACTGCTGTGCAAGTGCACGATTGTAATTCCAGGAGCCATAAATTAGAGAGCTGACGCGGCGATGTAGAGGGTTCCCGCTGGGTCCACATACACCTCAGGCGGTGCCTTCCACTCCCTTTCCTCTCGTCCAGTATCTATCTCCTCCGCCATTTTGTTTCTGGCAGTACGGTAGTGCAAGTGCTAGCGCAAGTGCAGTTTGTTTTCTGGTAGTGCAAGTGCTAGTAGTATTGTAGTGGAAGATGATGACGAGGAAGCTACTGGAGTGCTACGCCGTCCGCTGATTCTTGTTTCCGTCTGTTAATGTTTTCCTTTTCGACTTTCTTAGTTCTTAATACTTGTAATCACAACAGTGAAAATAAATCTAAATGTAGAATGATACTGAAAGAAAACGACTTACCTTTTATACTGCTTACAGTGAAAATAAATCTAAATGTAGAATGATACTGAAAGAAAACGACTTACCTTTTATACTGCTTACAGTGCTGACTTATGTTATTGCTCGACTTAACACGCTGGCCCTAAACGTTCTAGGTTACCACGTAAGTGCTCTTTTACCTTTTAAAAAGTTGGTCGCTACTCACTTGAGATCTAAGAGAGTGAAGTTCTGGGATGTTGTTGAGACGCCTCCAGTGATATCGCGGGATATCGTGAAGGCGCCGCTAGTTCTGTTCTGCAAGTCGCTAAAGTTCGAAATACGCGCCGAGCTTTCTACTTCGTGCAGCTTTTGTTGCTATTTCGTGCCACTTTTGGCATCACTGCGAAAGTCTTCAGTTTTGTTCCATTTTGACTTTTAGGTAAGATATGTAGTAATTACCTAGTTATATTCAGATCTAAGTAGGTAATTTGGGGATATCTTTACTAGAAGAGAGATTTTCTAAATTTTGAACATTGGGGAGCTTGTTTCTGGATGCGTTAGAGATAGAACGAATTGAAAAGATGAACAATTTTGCTCCAATTTGACTTTTAGGAAAGATATGCAGGAATTACCTAGTTATATTCAAATATAAGTAGGTATTTTGGGGGTATCTTTACTAGAAGTAGGATTTGCCAGCTTTTGAGCATTGCGAAGCCTGTGTCTGGATGCGTTAGAAATGGAACGATTTGAAAAATAGAACGAAATGAATCATGGAACGAAATACATTTTGGAACGAAATACATCATGAAACAAAATACATTTTGGAACGAAATACATGATGGAACGAAATACATTTTGGAACGAAATACATTTTGGAACGAAATACATTTTGGAACGAAATACATTCTAGAAGGAAACGAAATACGAAACGAAGTACATGATGGAACGAAATGCGTCCTAGAGCGATACGAATTATGGAACGAAATGAATCATGGAACGAAATGAATCATGGAACGAAATACATTTTAGAACGAAATACATGATGGAACGAAAACGAAATGCATGCTGGGACTAAATAAATTGTGGAACGAAATAGAAATACACTATGGAACGAAATAAATTGCGGAACAAAAATATTACAGTTCGGAACGAAATAGATCGTGGAACGAAATGCCTCTTGGACGATATCACGCATTGCGTGACGATGTAAAAAGGTGAACGAAATAGACAGAGGAACGAAATCAAAAGCAAGCTCACTCGTCCACAATCGAAAAAAAAAGGCTGAGCTTTTTTGCCTTCCTTCTTCTTCTCTGTTCTCACGTTGACTTAAAGAAACATCCACGAACATGCATGAGCGCCGCCGTTTTGATTTTCTTCGATCATATCTCACCAGTGGTTTCATGACTCAAAGGCAACGAGATGGATGCAAGTCGTCAAAAAAAAGGCAACGGCACCAAAGCGCTGCATTCTCATTCGCATTCAGATTCACACTCAGGCGACCTTCAGACTGCAAGGATTCAACTCAAGCGAGACCTTGGAGCTCACTATCGCTTCGCGTCTCAATGTCAATTCACACAGATGAAAGAAAAGCCATGGGCGTAGAACACAAGACAAGCCGTCACTTATCGTCCTCCGCGTCCACCTGTTTCTCGTGGTCAAAGACTATTACTCTGTGATCAATAACTCCAAAAGAAACTTATCCAGGGGAAGGGGATGCATTCATAAAAGCAGCTGAATTTGTCGGCACAACTGTGGGGACAAGGGGAGCAGTACCAGAACCAGAAGAGAAGAAGCTAAGAGCCTACAACTAGGGCTAGCAGTAGCACCAGCGTCATCGCCATCACCTCCAGCTCCACTACTCGACGGTATCCCTAAGAGCGTCGGCCCCCATCACCAACAGCAGCCCTCGCCTTCGCCGCTTCTTATCGCCCCATTTGGTGAAGTCTTGATGATTTAAAAAGGGCCCAAAACACACGCGAAGGTAACCAGCGAAGCTCCTCTTTTGGTGGTCGTCTTAGAACTAAAGGAAACCCATCCCGATTGCAGTGAGATAGACACTCCCTGACCTTTTACTTTCCCATCCATTGAAAGCGGTCGGGCTCGCGGGATGCAATGCTTTTGGGGATGGATTTCTTGCAGCCTTAACCTTCCCCGTATTTTGATTTTCGCAAAGTTGGCGCTACTCTGTTGATGTTGAAGTTGGTGCTGATGTTGATGTTGAAGTTGGATCTGTGTAAGAATAGAATCTTACTCAGGGCCCTCGCTATCCTCTTCAAGGGGAAAAACTCGCCCGATGAGCGGCGCGAAGATGCTGAGGACCTTCTCTAGGCCAAAGACGGCATCCGCGTACTCGCTTTTCTTACCCGCGTCACCTGTAGATGCGCCGCTGCCTGGACTGCGCACCACGCGGCCACTGTCCCTGACCAGTCGCCCCATCTCTACTCTGCGTTCCTTCAGGTTGTCATACGCCTGCGCCAGGTCATCCAGCCAGTCGAGGGAGCCATTGCTCGCCGCGCAGAATCTGTCCAGTTCCTCCCTCTCCCGAAGAGAATCGTCCATCACCTGCCGCGTCCTGTCGAAATCGAGAAGAAGTCCCTCCAT
>CAJINU010000055.1:0-76865 GCA_905178165.1 Amoebophrya sp. A25
AAAGCTGTGCGTGGTGAGTCTTGCAAGTCTCTACATCTAGAGAGTTAGCCCTTCCAACAAAAACAAAAAGTAACAGCTTTCGCTGGGTACAGCAAGACTTTTGAACTTTTTCTTTTCTAAAAAATTGTGACGGCTGATGATGTGAAGAAAGGGAGGCAAGCGTTGCGCGGGAAGACCCCAGGGCTGCAGTCGAGCGTTGGAGCAATCGCCGCAACGTTCCGAGGAGGTGGAGGAGGAGCGCCACTACAAGCAGAAAAGTGGTTTGCGTCAGGGCAGAAAGTATTATTAAGGGCGGGGTAAAGGTGCTTTTCTTACCGCTTTTTATGCCTCTCTTTTAATAAAGGAAGCAGCGAGGCATAAATAGCGGGGTGAGCAAGCGCCAAAAGCCTACTTCTAATCTTACGACTCAGATCCCAGAGGATGACGGATGCGCTTCTGGCCTCGATTGAATCAATTTGCGCGAGCAGAAACACGAAGGAAAGCGTCACAACTGAGCGATGGAGTTTCTTCCCGAGGAAGGCAGTGATTCACGGACCGGATCGATCCTCGTTCGCGGAATTTTCAAGAAAGTACCAGGTGAAGGACCCTGCGGAAGTGCCTTCGGAGTACTTATTTTTTGTTTTTTGTTTAATTATTTATATTGGATAATTTATGCAATCGCTCGCTTTCTTCTCAACTTCTACGTCGAAGGGAAATTTTTTTTTTTTATTCAGGTTCCTCAACGAATTCCCTCATAACGAATGGTACGCGTTTCAAACCGAATGCCCCTTCCCGTTCCGGGGTGCCAAAGTTCGCGACACAGTCTCCAGAAACATGACGACAATTCGCGGAGGAATGGGATCGGGGTCGTTGATGTTATGGGCGAAAGTGTTAGCGTAGGAGAGGGATGAGGTTAGTAAGTGCCCACGACGTGCATCCCTCGACGTTCGGGGTGATTATAGGCGTTGAGAGTGTAGGTTTATAATGTAGAGCACTCTAATATTGATCTGCGACGATGACGGGAACCGCGCGGCTTTGATGGATAGCGAGCAGGAACCGCCGCCGCCGCCTCCAGCGGGTGCGCTGGAAGACATCAAGGTCGACACGCCAAACATGATGACTGCGTCAACTGGAGAGGTCTCCAATTATGTGGAGACTCTTGGACTTGGTAACTTTGTCTTTGGCTTTGTGTATCTTTCTCTTTAGGACGCAGACGCGGGATTTATCCGAATCATATACTTTTCATATTATCTTTTACTGACGTGAATAGTCCAACTCTCATAAGTTGCATCCCCTTCGTTTTCTGCTATAGGTCTGAAGAAAAACGAAAGCGCGAAGTCTAACAGTTCAAGCGTGAAGGGTGCGAATTCGTTGGTTGTCTCAGAAGAACAAGAGGAAGAAGCAGACGAGGACGCACTACTTATCTCATTGGGTTCACATATTTTTTTTTTCAATCATCTTCCGTCAATGTTTTTTGAATTTTATTCTTGATGAAAGACAGTTCTTTTCTCCAGTGGTGATCTACCTCTAGACGTGCTGGCTTCGTTCTATCCTTCTTCTATCATCTTCTTTCAGCTAAATGCGTTGGAAATTTTCCTGAGTAATTTTGGTGAGGAGGTAGCTGGCAACCAACTTTTCCAAGCTTCTATAACGCTGGAGACGTTGGTCGACAGCTGCCCAGATGTCTACCTCGAAAGCCTCTCCCAGGGGGTAGTTTCTTAAGGCGAGGCTGGAACTGCTTGAGTTGCTGCTTGTTATGGATCTCCTAAGGGGGAGGACGCGCATAACATGCGGTAGAAACGAGCATCAAGGCCCTACCTCTAAACTCAAAGAATTTGCGCTGTTTCGGGAAAAGTGCAAGTGAACGACGTAACTCGGTACTTCCAGAAACATTTGGAGAAGATAGTGGATCGGTTCGTTGCCATCCACAAGGAAAAGGAGGCGGAAATGAAGGAGATCCTCGAGATGCAAGCGTCGGAGGAGGAAGATAACCCGGGAGATAAAACTGAAGCAGAAGGCGAAGAAGGTTTGGGCTTTAAGTTGAAGCTAAGGCGAAGCTAATTCATTCTGAGAAATTTTTTTTAAAAATATTTTAGCACATCTGGAGCCTGTTTTTAAGTGTAAAACGGAAAGGGGATTAGAACTAGGAAGATGGCAGATAGATTCCTTGAGTCTAATAATCCCGGATGCAAAAGAAGGCGATGGTGAGGATTGGTACGGAAAAGGCGCGCCTGGTTCCTTATTGGCGATAGTCCACTTGATGAAAAAGGACGAGAACGCTTACAAGCAGCTTCGAAAGCGATGGGTGTTCGTCGACGAATTTGCGCATGACATGACCGGCGGGCTGAAGGTCATCAGGAAGAAGACCCAGGTACTTACTTGATGACTTCAGTGCTGTGATCTTTTGTTTCTGTTTTCGTAACAGTTAAAGCTTCGCTGTTCCTTCTCGTCGTCGACTTTCATGAATTTCGAAAACCCTCGCAGGTCATGACCATGAAGGACGTGCAGAAGCTCCAATTTAGTGGATTTTACCAAAAAACAATTGTTGCCGTCAAATGGGGGCCGGTAAAAACAGCCATCAAGAGCCTCTACGCAGATTTGATTTCGTGCACGAGTATCTTCGACGAGCCTGATAGCGCTGACCAATTGAGGAAGGTCATCAGGGACGAAGCTGAACAACTGCCAGTACTTCCTTTGGATTTCTAGGAGCTTACTCGTTGACTATCGTGGGAGCCTGTGTGCCTCGTTTCTTTGTGTTGCGTTGTGTGCTTTATTTGGCAGCTGTTCACCCTCGTCGTTCGTCGTGGCTATCGCTACTGCTTTAATTTTCCATCTTCAAACTTCTCGCAGGTAAATCTTCGAAGCTTTGCCTTGGCGTGCGAGGCTGGACCGCGAGAAATCTATTGCTGGTTCTTGCGGTCCAGTCCAGAAGAAAAGGAAGAGGTGGTTTCAATGCTCCAAGAGGAGCACAATAATCTTCCATGTCCGTTAGTGATCGCGCGCTTCATTCAGGAAATGATGCAACCATCGACTTTCGCGGAGATGGTAGCTCCATCGAAAAGAGGTACTTCGTTTGCTTTTTAGTTCGGACCTTCGTGGAGCTTAGTGGCTCTGAGGTGTTTCGCGTTGCTGATCTAGAGTGGGCTCTTCTTTTCCATAATGTTGGGGCTTACGTCCATCGACGTGCAAGCCAGTAGATAACGCAGCCGTTTAGCTTTTACCTGCTCTAGAGTGAGATACTAAAACGAGCCTCCTACCTTCAGGTGAGATCGCGTTTCCATTGAAGGAATATTTTCTGGAACTAAGACACCCGCATCTGGGCGTGTGTCTCTCATCCATCTCGAAGGAAGTGGGCAAGGGAGATCCAGTGATTGCTGCTATGTTCGATTTTGCTCGGCGCCTTTCAGTTTATGGCTGGCGGTTTCAAAACTCTTCATCAAAAAACTAAGCTGATAGATAGGCGGACGTTTGTCGTCGTGCTTTATCATGCTCGAAAATTTTGATCTTGATGTCTTCGATTTCCCGGGTCTCTTGTTGGCGGGATCTTTATCGATCACTCTTTGGGCTGATTTCTATACTTTCAAGGTAGAGGAAAGGAATTCGCAGCCGTTTGAACTAATTGGGCTTAATTCTCATTAATTTGAATTATTTTGAAATAACTCCGCCACGCTTGGCGTCGTCTTTAGTATTCTAGTGAATTCTCTAACGTTTTGAAGTCTTCAACGCTAGCGGGACGGCACTGGCGAAGGACATGTACTGCGCTCTCGCTGGCGACCAAGCCCCAGAGAGTTGGCGCAAGATGTTCGTACATAATGAGGCAACCGCTTCCCTGAGCTTTGAGGCGATGGAGCAATTTTACTCCGACAAGATCACTAGCGTCGACGAAGCCGCGACTCACATGCACCTAGGTCAGGGCATGATCCAGAAAATCAAGATGAAGACAAATGGAGCCCTTGGCGGCTTCTTAAAGTATCTGGTGGAATCGCGGAAGCGGCGGGAGGAGAAAAGAAAGGAGGAGGAGGAAGCTTTAGGGCTCTTTATCTGAAAGCTCTGCACTCTAGTCGATTTCGTTTCCCAGGCTACTTGTTATTTTTGGGTTTTTCCTTCATTCCCCGCTCCTCTTTTTGTATTAGTCTCGCTTCTATTCTTACATCCCTCTTGGTCTTTATTCTCTTGGTTTTTCCTTTTCATCTGTTGTTGATACGTCCTATCCTATCGCTCGTTGATGTTCTCGTCTTGGTTGGTATATGGTCAGGATTGAGGCTCCTTGACGTATTCCCTGACTTTAAAACTCCTAACTAATAGTAATCCTCTATTATCTGAAAGATCGGCTCTAACGAAACACAAGCGCTACGAGGAGGAACGTCGAGAAAGCGAAGAGAGGAAGAAGCTGAAAGAATTAGAGGATGCGCGTGAACGGTTCGAAGCTACCTTGGGAGTTAAAGACGCCACCGACAACTTGAGAAATTATGCGTTTCATGCAAAAATGATCAAGCACATCGAGCTGAATCTGTATGCTGAAAGCCCTAACCTTTTAGATTTTTATTTGATATTTATTCTTCTCGGTGTGGACAAGTTTGATTCTAAGTCTTGCAGAAGTTGATGGAACAGGAGGTCGCGGAGGAGTATCATGCAAAACAAGTGCAATATCTGGAGAAGCTTGAGACGGAGCAGGCAGAGGAGGTGAAGGCGTGCCAAGAAGCTTACCAGAAAGGCATCCAGCAGATTTCTGCTGATTAAGGCGCGAAGGGTCCTTGAAGCGCTTTCGTTCCCGCTTGTTTTTATTTTCATGGGTGTGAGTATATAAGAAGTTCATTGAAAAACGAGCGGGACAAAAGGAAGCGCAGAGTCCTCCACTAAGAACAAACAGCGAACTACTTTGCGCTGCCTGACGGTCACGAGAAGATTATGGCTGGTTGTGTATTATTTTGCTTCGTTGTAGTTTATCCCATACTTCAGGGATCGTGACGCAGGTTCTCGTAATAATTACTGGCGTCTTACTTCATCGCTCGCGTCTCTAATATTTGTTCCAAGTTGCACCAGATGTTGATCCTGACCCAGCAAAATAAACAAAACTACGAATCCAGAATGAGGGACGCCGCAGACTCCTACGCTGATGAAAAACAACGATTAGAGAGCCTGGAGAAAGAGGCAAGGCAACTAGCGCAAGAAACAACCGAGTCGCACTTGAAAGTTGAAGGAGGTACTAAGTGCCGTGTTTGTTTTTCGATGTTGTGGGAAACTTTAGGATTTCGTAGGTGCTAGGCTTCGGCGCTAGTTCGTTCTCCAGGATAAAGCTATTTATGATTTTAGAATTGACTTCGTCAGATTATGAGAAAATATCTCTTCAAAATTATCTCTCTCTTCAGATTATGAGCAAGCCAAAGCCGACTATGAGACCGCAAAAAATATATACGAACCGCTCCAAGCTGCTCGGGACGCGGAGTTAGCTGAGAGAAAGAAGGAGGAGGAAGCTGCTGAGAAGGCTAGGAAGAGAGCTGAGAAAGAAAAGGAGAAAGAAGAGAAGGCCAAGGAAAAAGAACAGAAGGAAATGGAGAAAGCAGAGAAGGCCAAGGAGAAAGAAGAGAAGGCGAAGAACAAGAAAGGAGCAGCAAAGAAGAAGTCGAAAGAAGCGGATGTAGTGAATATTTCTAGCGATTCGGATCAGGAGAACACAAGCAGCATAGCGAAGGCGACGCCAAACAAGAAGCGAAAATCGGAGAAGAACCACGCGCAAGTACTTAAAAACCTCGCTAAGTTGATCTAGATGGAATAAGTTCAAAATAGTTGGAATTAGTTCAAATTAGTCGGAATTAGTTGGAATTAGTTGGAATTAGTTTAAATTAGTTGAAATTAATGCAAATTAGTTGGAAATGGAATCCGCTCAGCTTCTCTTAGGTCAGTCGACCGCGCTGGGCTGCGTCTTCTTCCTTGAAACGTAAGAAGTGAGAAGAGCCATCCAAATTGATCCTTTAACAGATTGAAGACTGGGGCGAGATTGAAGTTGGGTCCATCATCGGGTGCAGATTCCCGACCAAGGCTAAATGGCAAGACCAAATAGCGGACAAGTTGGATCTCGTGAATTTGCGTCAGTGGCCTCTGAGGGTGCTCAAGAAGTTGGCCACCAACGTCAAGGTATTAGCTTCGTACTTTCTTTCTTCTCAGTAAGTACGTAGGTTGCTTGCAGCTTTTATTTATTTTGTTTTATAGTAAGTTCAACTCCCTTTCTTCGTTGCTTTGTTGAGATTGTTCCCGATTTTGTATATTTGGACTTTTCTCACATTTCCAGGTATCTTTCGACCACGGCCATGAAGATGCTAAAGATATGCCCGCATCCTTGCGAGGATTAAGTATCACGTTCGGAAAAAATACGTGCGAGCCTTTTGCTTCTTGTTCTAACAAGAGGCGAAAGGTCCACTCTGAAGAAATGAAGGAAGAAGAGAATAAAGAAGAAGAGAATAAAGAAGAAGAAAAGAAGGCCGAAGATATGGACAAAAAAGAGACGAAAGAAGAAAACACGAAAGAACAAAAGGAGAATGCAGAAGAGAAGAAAGAAGGATAGGAGGAAGAAGATGCCAACATGGAGGGCGAGAAGAAGCCAGACGCGGAAAATTATGGCGGAGCTTGATATATTATTTGTCTGTGTCTTCTCAGCATGTATTTTGGGAGGGTTTAGCTTCTTATCATTTTATAGGGAGAACCAGCCTCCATCTGGTCACCTTCGTCTTTCTGTTGGTAGCAAGGGTCTGGACCTGCCTCGTGCTGTTCCTAGTAAAAAAGTAGGCGACTAAAATGATAAGTCTGCGTCTAACAGTAGCTCCTTCCGGATGATGCGCAAGATGACCCGATGGAAGTAGACGAAAACCCCAGCGGAAAAAAGCCAGCAACTGAAGAGAAAAAACCATCGTTGCAGCAAGCCTTGCTGAAGAAAATGCAGGAAAAAAATCGCATGCAGGAACGCGCGCGCGCGAAGCTCGGCGGACTTTAATTTGTGACGATGATGATTGACGACGATGATAGTCATCACAAGGATATACCTCGACTACAAGTTAGCACTCTCGTTTCTTCGTGTTCATTCTTCCATTGTAGTACTTTTGTCTTTTCTGAAACAAAATGGAAAAAATAGAGATAGACCGTTCCCAAATTTATAAAATTTGATAGAAGTAGTCCATCGCGTTGATAATTTAAACGAGTTCCATCATTTATCTTCTCTGCTGATTTATTGCATCGATTTCGAAAGTCCAATAATAAAAAAAATAGTGAGTAGCTGCGCCAGACAAATATTATGAGAAGCAGCGCTATAAATGATCGAAGAAAGCAAAGCGATAGGAAATCGACTTGAAAAATTTTATTTCCATTGTCCTCAAGTATCTTAAGATTTGCGCTGTGGGATTTCTTTTGATCGGAGTGGGTGCGGGGTGTGTGGCGTTTTATCGCTCACACCTGGGTCCGCCTTCGTGCATAAATTTGGGCCTTGCGCATTCTCCTAGGGATATATACGAACTTCCTGGAAAATCTAACGAATAAATTTCGAAACAAATTTTTAAACTCATTGATTAGGCAGATGCTGTAAGTGAGTGATCACTAATGAGACGCTTGGTTATATCTTTGTCGCATTAACTCAGTCAAATCAGCACGATCGCGCAAGTAGATCACATATAGAATTTTCCTGCGTCGCTTAATGTTTACTAACAAGTAGCATTATTGAGACGCTTCAGATTTTTTTAGAAAAGCGAAGCTGTGGCCAGCGATACAAATAGGGAAAATGCAGAATGGTTAAACTTAAAGCGTATAATCAATCGTGGGAGCGCCTACGTGATAGGTAGGAAATTACTGCAATTCAGACGAGTTTGCAAATTTTAGTGAATTTACAAACTTGATAGTATCATAAATAGAGCAGGAAATCACACGCAGGGACATTTTTACGGGAGCGTCGTCATCTCATGGGGTTCAAGACATTTTTAAGCATACGCTTCGAAAATATTCTGCATCTAAGACCGAACACAAAACGTTTCAAGTTTAAGACCGAAAAAAGAAGAAACAAGATTCAAAAAATCACGCCGCTTATTTGATGAAGTTCGAAATTGCAGAAGATTGCACTCGCTCCTGGGCAGTGAGGCCTCAGGGATATCCTTCACCATCAGAAGAGAGGCACCCAGAAAAGCTTAGAGCCTTGGCTTTCAGGCTATGCGATTCAATGCGTTTCAATGCGATCCAGTACGATGGCGAACTACCTCCAATGAATTGCGTGTCCTTTCTGCATCGGTAGTACGAAGTTGCACCGGATGAAGAGAGACAAAGAATGGATTGATTTTCACATGAAACAAATAACGGAGGAATCAATGACAAGTCCGAAGCTTCAGAAAAATTGACACGAAAGAAAAACTATTTTTGTAAACTTTGGCGAATTTTCATTGGGTGGGTTTTTTGATTAATTTTCATCAATCTTGATTAATTTTGATTAATTTTAGTTAATTTTTCTAAAGTATAAAAGCAGACAGCTCGCTTCTGAAATATTACCGAAATTATATCGGAATTATGCAGGGATCAAAGTCGTCAGACGTAACGAATTAAGCTAGCGACTCCGCCACTCGATCTAGGTAGATCATTAAGTTCGCGCTTTTTCTTTGTCGGCCAAGACTGTAGAGAGAATCGCTCAAAATGTCCACGCCAATGGCGCAAGCGGAGGCTGAGAAGCGTCCAGATCCTATCCCCGAGGAGTGGGCACTGATCGAGAATGACCCTCGCCCCGGTCGGCTACAGGTCGAGGCGATGTTCGATTATGCGGGTCTGTTGTATCTTCGCTTCGTCTCGTGTGCGACGTTTTTCCGCAACGTATACGTTTTCCAAGATGTGTTGGCGGCGCAGGCAAACGTCTATTGCGCGGGGAAGACGTATCAGGCCTGGCTGGAGACGCTTTTGTTATGGTCTGACTTTTTCCATCTTTCCCCGCATCTTGATCTCCTTTCTTCTTGTTTTCTAGTGAAATACAAAGTGAAGCAAAGGGTTCAAGATGGGGAGAGCGAGATGGAATAGTATTGCCTCTAATTTTGGGGAACTTCTTTGGAACCTGGGAGGTACTGCAGGACCACTTGAAGTGGATACCGATACGAAGGCTCATAGTCGCGTTTTGCTTCGCGAGCTTCGTGAAGTCGGAGCGCATCACAACTATCGAGAAGCAAGCACAAGCGCTCGACCAGGAAGTGCAACAAATGCAACAGGCAGCCTTCAATCCAGAGCGAGCAGCCTTGTCGAAGCCGAAGGAGGATGAAGGGGCTCAATTGTGTGAAACGGGTTTCAACACAAAGAGCCACGAAGTTTTGCAGAATTTCAACCGCGCCGTTGTGTATTTCGCGCCGCTCCTGGGGCGTCTCACAACAGACCTGGAAGACGGTTACGAAAGCGACTAAACTTATGACTTTCGGAAATACATCTTCAGAAGCATCCTGTGGCACTCTCTAAGGGAAACAGAGGCCCAAGATGGTCCCCTAGATGAATTCCCGGAAGGTCTAATAAACGCTCGGAGAAGGCGAGAGGTCGTCGACCGTCGATGAGGAAACAAGAAGGGAAACCAGGCTTCTGTGCAGAGGGGTGGGCACACTTCAAGAAGCCAAAGGGGAGTCGCAGGCAGTTACCAGACTGGCAATATTTCTTACTTTCATTCCACAAATCACAGAGACAGAAAAGGTTGATTGATAGAGGTCGCGCGCCACGGTATACGAAGGCTAGATACAGTGCGTAGCGCTCCAACTCCTCTTGCTAAGATCTTTCATCTGTTTCCGGTAAATTCAGTGGTATGGAAGCGAGAACTATGTGGAGTCGGTAAGCGCGAGCACCCGAGCAACGGGGATAGCGCGAAGAGAGGCGGCTCAAAAGCTGCTGGGTGTTCCTTTGTGCGATTCATGTGATCGCTTGTTTTCGTGGAGGCAAGATGAGCTAAGCAGCGGGCGATACACGCGCGAAGCAAGGGCTATAGTCTCGGTCTCCTGCTCGGTTCATTTCACAGGCAAGAGAAGAGATGAGGCGAAAAAGTAGAGGAGCTGGAGAACCTTAGAAAAGTCAAAAAAATAGAGTGTGAGAATCGGTTGAAGAGTAAAGACATCAGCAAACGGGTGAGAAGGAACGCCAAAAAATTTTGCGTGAAGAAAAAAAAGAGCGATGGCGAGAGATGAAAAGGAGAAGAACCGGGCTCGCCTTTCTGTTATTTTTGAGCTTTCTGCTGATCGGTAATGGATTGAATCACTTCGGAAATTGACGGAGGGGTGCGCCTCCAGCAACGCACTAAAGCTAGTGAGTCTGTGTTCTTGATGTTGTTACCTTCTTGATTCGTCAAATTCCTGGAATTCTTTCGGTTTCGTTTATCTGTTGTTGCAGAAATTCGCTGAGTTCTTGCATCTGTTGCAAGCCTACGAGTAAAAATTGTGCGCATTTTTGGGATCTGTTGGACGCTTCTGTAAGATCATTCTATTAATTTTGGCGATTTTCTGTTAGCTAATATTTCAAAATGATTGACATAATCCAAAAAAAACTAGAAATCTTTTGATTAATTTCAGAAAGTTCTGAGCTATTCATGAAAAATGTTAACTAATTTCAGCTAATTCGAAAATCGCGCTTGAATAATTTTAACTAATTTCAACTAATTCTAAAACTGAGCTTGACTAATTTGAACTAATTCGAACTAATTTGAACTAATTCTAATTAATTTCTGTTAGTTAATGAACAAAATATCTACGGCCTTTCTTGTCTTTAAAACTGAGGCCCTCGGAGAGCTTGGCGGGCGGTTTTGTGAAGCCTTCGGAACCGAGCTCCCGCGGGACCTTCCTGAAGCAGCTGCCCCGAGGCCTTTGCGGCAGTCCGTTCGAGGCTCACCGGGGAGCCTTCTCCAAGCTTCTCGGAAAGCCCTCGCGGCGCCGCCTGGTAGGCTCGGGCAGAGCCCTTTGGAGCCGCCTCGGAAAGCCTCCGGCAGGCTGGCTCGCAAGAGGTCGCCGCCGAAGCCTTGCGCGGGGCTAGATTCTTAAGCGCCGGGCGGGGAAAAGCTTGCGCTTTGCTAATAGTGGCCGCCGCGTCCTTGCTGCCCGGCGGGAAAACCTACGGGAGCTCTGTTCAACACCCGCAAGATTCCCGACCCTTCCGCCCCTGCGAAAGGGGCCGCGGTATCTCATAGGGCTCCCGTGGGATCTCCTATTGCTTTCATGCCGCCACCGGCCCCCCAGCTACCTTTTTAGGGAGACCAGGGAGGACCCCACAGGAGGCCCCTGAGACGCGGCAGCACTATCGCCTCTGCCCTGGACCTACGGGGAAGGGGGGCTTGTCCTATCGACCAAAACTCCCAGGGCTTCCGGCGCTTCGATCCCTGCAAAGGTGAGAGGGGAACAAACGGAGCCCCCCCAGGAGGCCCATTGGATTCCGTGGTCCCGGTTGCGGGCCAGATGCTCTCCGCCTGGTAACCTAGTTGGCCTCTGGTGGGGTCCGCTCTTTTTTCCCAAATGCCTTTGCAGGGGCGGCAGGGCAAGAAGCCGCGCTTGGGCTCTTGTTCACAAAACAAAGGCCCCCAACCCCACCCCCGCCGCGGCCCAACCGGCCTACCACTCCCGAAAATTTGGGGCGACGGCGGCATACTGGGAGCCCCACGCGGCCCCCCCAACAGTCCGCGGCCTCGTCTTCGGGCCGGGTGCTCCAAGCCGGTCCGCCGTGCGTCCCCCGTCGCCTGGCTTCTGCCCTAAAACGATTCTGCCTTATAGACTCCTAGAAAACCGGGGGGACCGGCTTCGAAGCAGAGGACCACGAGCCCGGGCTCCGCAGGCTTGCCAACCGGTCCGCGGGAAGTAAATAATTCGCGGGCCGCCGTCGTCGGGCTTTTCCCCAAAAGAGTGGCGGCTTCGCCCTGGCGGGTTTGCGCCTAGCAAACCGGAAAGGGGCCAGCTTTGGAGCAAAGGACCACGGCCCCGCACACATGGGCCCGGCTTGCGGCCTGCTGCTCCAAGCCTGCCGGCCGGTCCTCGCGGGGTCGATAATGGCGGGCCGGCGCTGCCGGGCTCCTCCGTCCTTCCCTAAGAGAAAATTTTAAAAACGCCGACTGCTGGCGAGTTTATAGCCAAAACCCGAAGAAAACTGGGAAGGGGGCCGGCTATAGGGCAAAGGGCCCCGAGCCCGTACACATTGGCCCGGCCTCGGGCTGGATGCTCCAAGCCTGCCAGCCGGTCGCCGCTTTCTCCCTTCACGCTGGTTGCGGCAGCGCTGCTACGGCCAAAAAGCCCTGGATCTTCTTGGAGCTCTTCCCACGGAGTGCCCAAGAGTCCACTTTTTTCGCCATACCGTGCGGCCTTTCGCTACCCGTGAGCCAAAGAGGCAGACTTATGTTCCTGTGGGTCGCTATAGAGGGTGCCGTGACCCCTGCCCCGCCCCGCCAGTGCGCGACGCGGGGGAACTCGTTGGGGCCGCTCTCCAGTAGTTCCCCAAACGACGCCGAAACCCCACTAGACCTCTCCGCCTGGTTGCGGCCTTGCTGCGTCACGGTGGCTGTGGGATCCCTGTCGCGGCACGTCGACAGCTAGCGGCCTGGCATCTTGGGGTCCGGCTTCCGCCCCGAAGAATGCTGCCCCCTTTGCACGTTGTGCGGCAGACTTCGGAGAAGATTAGCAAAGAGGCCGCATTTGGAGCAAAGGTCCAGAAGCCCGCAAACTGGGGCCCCGCTTTGGGCCTTATGCTCACCGCCTGGCAGCCGGTTCGCTTGGCGCAGGCTCTTGCGCCCCTCCTACGCTCATCGCCTGGTCGTGTTCCCGTTCGTCCTCTTCTCCCCGAGGCTGGGCCCTCAGCTGTCCCCCCCGCCGTGGCGGCCGCGGGCGTCCGCAAGCCTTTGACGCAAAAGCCTGCACGACCTTTACCCCTAGCGCGCCAATAGTCGAGGCCCCTCCCTCCCTTGTTGAGCGGCGGGCGACGGCTCTAGCGCCAACGGCAAAAAAAGCCTCGGCTTTCTTCACATTTTGGCCCCTAGCATGCCGGGCGTGGAGGCATTTTCCTTCGTAGCGGGAGTATAATGCTCGATCAAGGGCAGCACATCTCGTCTAGCCTCAGTACCTCGTTAGCGAGTTATGAGTAGACTCGAATAGTGACACGAAATTGGTCCGACTTCATGCTTTGTTTTGTAAAAGAAATACGAACAGCGAATCCTGGGACTGTAAGCTCAAGTTGTTCGTGCTATGTGGTCCTCTCATTGATCAGATGACTTCCGGACCAGGATGTGGTCATCGACGTCCCTAGTGACAAGTGGTTGCGCCGCGAGCGTGAAAGGCGTGCGTCGATAGGGTCGCGCTCGGGCGTAATAATAATAATGACCTCAAATGATGAAAAAAGTAGTGATAAATATATTATTGAACGAAAACAAGTACAAGATAAAAACAAAATCTCGCCTGAACTATCAAGTGGATCCAGAGGCTAGAGTGCCGTCATTCTGCGAAAAACTGAAATTGTCGCTGACCTTGACGAATAATGCGAAGTGAGTCTGTATCATATTGAATTAGAATGCAATTTTAATGCGACGTGAGTCTGTATCAGAAGTATCATACGCGGCGCTGTCGGTATATCAAATATAACAAAACAATATGACAAAATCGATATTGACGAGAATAAGCGGACAAGCCGTCACATCAACTTGTATCTGCGCCTTCGCGGTCTGTCCAATTGTCTTTCTGTCAGGGCGAACGACTTGTTACGAGATTTCTCTTTCATCAAATCTGTGGTAATAATTTGGACTTGTGTAATATTAGTCGTTCTACTTGGGTCACGACTTGTAAATCCTCCTACTTGATGTTTTGAAATTGTTACTATCATAGTTGTGTTGATTCCTGCTTCTCAATGGTATTTTATTTTCTCGAAGTTATGATAAGTGGCGACCCGCAGACCAGATACTCGAAGCTTTTCTTCGACGCTTAATTATGGTTGCTTTTCTTGATGCTGTTGTGGCTAGTAGCAGCTTCCACCACTGTTAATATACTTAAAAACTGCTGGTACAACTAGATCTTTTGCTAACAGGTTTAATTCTTTTAGCAGGTTTATTCTCATTATTTCCTGCTGGTTTCCTTGATTTGGTTCCATTGATCTGAGACAAAAAAAATGCAGAAGTTGCGAAAATTGAATTTCTTCGATCGTACCCAAGCGAGTGGGTGGTTTCCGTCGTCCTCGTCGGCCCGTCGCAGTGCCCTAAACGTAAACGACGGAAGCCGCAGCTCTTCCACCTCCCTTTTATCCGAGATCGAATTAAGGCTTCGGGACATGTCCCATTTTGAGAAGCATATGTGGAGATCGGTCCAGACAATGAATAGTATTCAATACAAATTGAAATCTCCAGATGCTTCTCGAAACACGAGACTCCCGAAAGGTCTAATCGAAGCCATTGCGGGAAGCACGAATTACTTGCTGCTGGGGACGCGAGGGAAGGAACTTTTGGTCGTGGAAAGAGATTTCAAGCGCACCACGATTACGGCGGTCGCTGGAGCATGTCCTTAACATCATCATCCTTGGTTCTCCTTTTGGAGAAGAAGCTTCCAAGGATATGACTCTCAGGTAAGATGCGAACGCGATAGCTCTAACACAACCGTCTCTCACCGCACTGCTGGCCTCGCACAGGACGAGTCAATACTGCGTCTTCACGAGTGTCGACCCGACGTTTTCCTCGCACTTGTACACGGAAATGGAGGTCTTCTAGCTATGTTAGTTACATACTTCTTCTAGCTATCTAGCTTACAGTGCTGATTTGATTTGAATATTTTTGTGAGCTCCACCAGGACAAGGTGGGAGTAGTACTGTTCTCGTCTTGCGTTTGTTACCTTCTTCAAACAACTCAGGTGAGCGACTTCGGTTTTTCCGAGTCGAGGGCGCACAGCGGAAGGTGACCCCAGTTGGTGTCAGCATTCCTGTATTCGATCGCAAAGCGTGTCGGGTTACGTCTTGCGAATGTCTGGGCGACCACTGCGTGGTCATCGGCAGTGATCGAGGTCAACTGCAGCTGGTGTATCGGCCGTTAGAAAAGTCCCCTGCCGTGCGCTACGTCAGCGTCAGCAGTTTTCCCGGCGCACCCGACAACCACATACAACCCGCACACAACAACAGTAGTACCACTTTCGAGTCGCAAGTTGTCACGGGATGTCACTTTCTGGATCAAGTTCGGGGCGCAAACAACAACGACAAGCACATACGCGTGGTACTATTCGTCACGACTCCATCCGCAGTGTATTCCTACAGCCTTGGAGGCCTTGCGAGCGGACGATTAGATCCGGACCACGGAGTTCGTTTACTCAATGAGGACCGAGCGGGCGGCGCCGATCCGCATTGTTCTTAAGGCTCGATACAATTCATTTCCAAGTAGGGTCTTCTGCTTCCTTCTTCTGATTCGGAAGAGACGAGATAGGGTAGATCATAGAAATACAACTGTCAGTCCACGTCTCTACGGTCATCATGAACGATGGCAACAGGGACAACAGCACGCAACATCCATAGCGGTCTTCTGCTTCCTTCTTCTGATTCGGAAGAAAGATAATAGGGCAGGAGTGAATTATTTTGAGCTCTAATGTTCAGCCGTCTTCCGTTCCATGCAGTGTCTCCTGGTTGCTCGCAAAGATGGAGTCTTTTCCTACGATGCGGACGAGGGCAACCTCTCAGCCATACCGCTTGACGGCCGCAAGCATCTGCTGCTCTTAAGGCTACACCTAGATCTGGAGCATGTCGTCCTGATGAACAACACCATGGTGATACACCTTAAGTAGGTCGTTCTTCTTCTTTTTCTGTACTTACTTGAAAATTGATGGGGAGCCAAGGTGGAAGAATGCCCTCCGGGAAGATGCATAGGCTCCCAAGATGAGGATGCTCTAATGCTCTGCAGAGGTCCCTTTTTCGTGACCGTCACGTCAGAAGGGGAATACGATGCAACCTCGCGAGCGCGCGTGACCGTTTGTCTCTCCTACCCGCACATGCGTTTTATCGCCTATTCGAGTCTGTTCGCAGCCAGCGCCGAGACTCTTCGGGTCGTCCCCGGAATGCAGGACAGTCTGTTCGTACTGGACGGGGCCGACCAGTTGTTTCAACTGCGCGAGAAGCCCAAGACCGAACAGATCGATGTTCTGCTGAAAAAGCGCATGTTCGATTGGGCAGCGATTCTTAAGGGCTATAATATAGCATTGCAGGAGTCTCCCGCACCAGCATCCTTGGCTTTTTTCAACTATTTAGAAGAGAATAAGTCAAGAATGTTCAATCACTAGAAAATATTAGTCGAGATGTTCATCTGAGGAATGCAAAAATTGCCTAAGTCTCTTGTCTAAGATTCTTGTCAAAGATGTTCAGCAACAAGAAGTGGGACCCGCGTCGATGTGCGAGATTTACAGGCTCCACGGTGACGCCCTGTTCGAAAAGAGGATGTATGAACAGGCTTTAGCGGTTTATATGAAGAGCATTGACGCGGACTTGCCACTGGAATTATGGTGTTGAGTAAGTAATATATTTTTTCGTTTGCGAAATTGGAAGGCCGTGGCCTCTTGTTCAAGGGGAAAAAGAAAGGTCGTCCAAGGATATATGGGTCTCAGGGATGAAATAATGCGATGCAGTATGGCAGTATGCACTTTTCTTTCACTGCGAGATTCATTGTAAATTGCATACAGCTCCTCTAATGGATGCGAGCTACGTAATCGAGAAGTATTTGGAGGTGTCTAAAATTTCGCATATTGCGAAGTTTTTGCGGAAGCTTCACGAACGCCCTGGACTTGCGGAGGCGCGACATACGGAGTTGCTGATTAAATGCTACACGAAGAACGCGGCCGCGCGAGGCGAGGACAAGTCTTAAGGCAGGCCCCTCTTCAAAAGTGGTCCATCCTTTCGTTTAACATCTGTGACAACCTGCTTTCAACAAGTACTCGAAAACTCTGAAAATGTAAGCGAGTTAGAGTTAGTAGTGACTGCAATAGGAGCGCTAGCTTTGAAAGGCTACTCTCATTTCCGTACTCTATCTTCTGCGTTATTCTAGTCATTCCCTTGCTTATCTCAGTGTTTCAAACAGAAAATGGGACGCCACAGATGAGGGCGGAAACGATGTACTAAATTGGAGTGAGCAGAGCAGTTCTAAAACTCAGCCCAGTCAAGCTACGAGGAACTAGAAGAATTTCTCGCAAAGGTACCTGTCGAGCATTACGACTACAAGACTGCTCTCCACGTGCTGGAAACGACGCCAGGATTCATGCCACAAGCGATTATGCTAGCGAAAAAGGTATAACTACTAACGATTATTCAAAAGTGTCTACAGTACCCCTCGAATGGGTTCACCACTACTACTACTACTACTAATACTACTACTACTACTGCTACTACTCCAACTACTACTACTACCACTACTAAGTGTGTACTAGACCTCCATCCACCTCCTATTTGTTAAGGACCCTAAGTGCCGTAAAACTCTTCTAGAGCAAAGTAGTTCGTGTACAGAAGCACTTGTTCTTTTCACTGAAAGATAAGAAGAGAAAACTCTTCATCTACGTGGAAGAGAGGGAAAAGATCATGGTCCTTGGCTTTACACGAGTAGTTGATGGTGCAATACTCATGGATCTGGTTTTCTTACTTCAGCTCATCAAACGCTGCACTATTCTCCTTGTTTCTCGAAGTTCATTGTTGCGACTAACACTAAAACTAATGGTTGTTCCCTAATTATACATAGCAATTAGTTTTAGATGTCTTCACACTCGTTATCCTCGCAAAGGACCCAACTCAAACGCATCAGGCGAAAGACGGGCTCGGCTATGTGCGAATGCTGCTAGCCGGTGAAGACGGTTACCAGGCCTTAGGTTTTTTGAAGCAGAAGACGTTGGGTATCGAAACCCGATTGGGCATTTTACTCACTCACGGAGCGACGCTGATGAAAAAGCATCCAGCAGAAGTACACCGCCTGTTCCTAGACCTGATCAAAAGTCCACGAGAGGCAGGCAGAGAAGGCCTCAGCGAAGAGGAGTTAGACGAGATCATGCGAGTCTATTGCGTCAATGTTAAGGCTCCTTAAATGTCCCCGTAAGTAACAACAGTAAATATTTTGATCAAGAAGTAACGATAGGCTCTTACTTATCCTCGTCCTCGATTGAATACAGAAGCATCCTGTCCTGAAGAGGCTTTTTTTCCTCCCTCCTCGATTGAATACAGAAGCATCCTGTCCTGAAGAGATGCCTTTTTTAAGAGGAAAAAGGTCCACGCAGTCGCAGTGTGGAAAGGTCCCTTGTCTTCAAATCAAAGGATTTTTAGCGGAACCTCTAAGGATGACGAGTCTGCGGAGTCGGGAGAGGAGCTGTCCAGAGTCCGGGAAGCCTTTCTCCAAGAAGCGGCGTTCAAAATGGTTCACCTCCTGCCGCACAAGTGGGTCGACGCCGTTTTATTGCCAGCGCTTTTAGAGTGTTTGTTGCGTCGATGGCGAAAAGAGCAGCAGTGCCCGAAAATTGCGAAGGAAGTCCTCAAACTACTGGAAGAGCATGCCATGCGACGGAACTTTCTCGAGCGCGTGCCGCTGTTGTGCGGTATGTACGATTTCTCCCGTGGCCTTCTGTTTGCGTACGAGCGACTAGGCGAATTCCAGAGTCTGATAGCCTATCATTTGGACCGCGGCGACGTCGACGGGCTATTGGAGACGTGTCGGCGATGCGGATCCCGGGAACCACGATTGTGGCTCCAAGCACTCACATCGCTTCCGCAGGCGGCTGTAGGAGTAGAGAACTCTCGATTATTACGGCTTATACTTAAATATTAGCAATTCACCCGGCGGCCCCTACTCCTTCATCTAGTTGTTGATTATACAGGGAGTTTCTAAAGAAATATTAATATTCAGTATGATGAACAAAGTTCCTTCACCGTTCACTTTTCTCTACCTACGCCTTCTTGGGTGGATTCTCAAAAAATGGGCAAGAGAAATGAATTGCTCTCAGCGCATCTAAGTAATTCTAGAGCTCATCTAATTCTAGCGCAAGAGAGACCATCTCCACCAGAGAGCACAAGTAGTACTTTAGACGATAGCCTCACGCGCATCAGGGAGACGGCAATTCCAGAAATACTACGAAATACGGATCTGCCACCGCTCTCGGGACTGCGCTGTCTTTCGCAGAACAAGGTTCCCCTCAAAGCTGCGCGTGGATATCTCAAAAATGGTATGGACAAGTCAGAATAAAGTGACAAGAATTATTCGAGTTGCAATTACTGTACTTGGCAATTCGAAACATGATAGGAGTAATTTTCCGTACGATCATCCTGACGTTGCGATGTATTGCCAAAAGATAAGCAAGATGAGAATTGTATTGCAGGACTAGCGTACTGGTAGTGGGCTGGATGTTTCCCTTCTGTTCATACTTTCTTTGGAGAAGTTGCGTCCGAGTGAAAGCAAAACGACCGAGGATCGCGTGGAGATAGCAAAGATGGAGGCGGAAGTGGAGTCGATCAAGGGGAAGCCTAGGATCTTTGCCGCCGCCAAGTGCTACGAGTGTGGCCTCAACCTGGAACCGCCTTCGGTCCACTTCTTTAAGGCTAGTACTACCGCAGGAGCAACCGCGGCTAGAGCACTTCCGCAGGAGCGTCTTCCCTGGCTCTTTCTCACAACTTGATTGTGAGAAAGTGGATGCCGGCTAGAGCACTACCGCAGGGGGACAGCATCATCCCTGGCTTTATAATTTCAAATCAGAAGTATCGTCCTTGTGTCAAAAACATACAGATAGGACACTGACAGGGATGCCGCACTCTCCTCAGCATCTCATCGTGGATGCTCTCAGGGATGTGACCACAGTAGCTCTAACTTCTTTTGCATGCACAGTTACCATGCGTACTGCGTTGGAGACGAATGCCGCAAGTGTTATGGATAATCCTTGGTGGGGGTACCTACTTCTGTAAGCGCAAGTGAATATCCGAGTGGAGGGACCCTGCCCTATCTTATCCTATCTTATCCTATCTTATCCTATCTTATCCTATCTTATCCTATCTTATCCTATCTTATCCTATCTTATCCTATCTTATCCTATCTTATCCTATCTTATCCTATCTTATCCTATCTTATCCTATCTTATCCCAAGCTGCAGTGATCTCTAACTTGCTTACTTATGTACGTGTAAAAAGTGAATATCGATTTCGATCCAAGCTACAAGTCTACCGCAGTCATGATCTCTAAGCTAGCAGTCAAAACGTGGGCAGCATCGGAGCTGCCGGACCGCGGTCAACGTCGGAACCCAACGACGAAGAGTTCTTCAAGTACCTGAAGAGTGGACGCAACTTAGACGGCGGTTTTCCAGTCATCGCGGACTACTTCGCGCAGGGTGTCTTCTGAAATTGATGCGGCTAGAACGCTCAGAAGATGAGAATACAAAAGAGCATACAAAGGAGGCCGCGAATTTGTGTGAGTCATCTCGCGCTGCGGTCGACTTAGTTCAGATGGCACGAAGATTACATGGGTCGTGGAGCACGAAGATCACATGGGTGGAGCAGGAAGATCACATGGGTGGAGCAAGAAGATCACATGGGTGGAGCAAGAAGATCACATGGGTGGAGCAAGAAGATCACTTAGGGGTCTCTCATGGATCTGGATGCCTGCAGCGTCTGATCTGGTCGCAAGACTGCAATAGGTACTCCTCACGCGCTTCTTTGAACTTGGAATCTGTCTCGAGTATCGCTTGGCAGCAGCCCTTTTATGTTTTAGAGCAGGGACAACTAAGGAAGTACTCCTTCATTAGAGCGCTTCATTATAGGAATGCTCTAATTCTGGACCACCACTCAACACCACTCGTCAAGGACCCCTTTAAAATTATAACTAAAGCTCGATTTCTTCGTGATGTTGACCACGGGTATAGAAAATTCCTGAGCTGCAGTTGAATCCAACGGATCAAGAGAGCATCATGCGCACGTCAACGACTGTTAACGGGATGTACTATAGGATGTGTAAGTATTAAGAAAACGCAGTCGTAGAGTCCGAACGATGAAAGCTCGGTCTAAAGAAGATCGGTCTTTATGATTTTATCAGCAGCTGTATCGGCCTTGTGTCAAAAACATATAGAAAGGACAATGAGTGAAAGCGGAGAGAATGAGACCACTGATATCGTAAAATGATCAGATTTCAGATGTCAGGGGTCGCGAAATCGGTAAGATATACCGAGACAAGACACTAGGCATTTGCGCTTTACCTTCGGTTAAAATTCTTCTTCTTGTCTATCAAGAACTCCTCAGAGAGTATTGCCTCTGGTCGTGCGAGAGATGTGAGTGACGCGATTTACGAGCGGAAAAGAGCGATTAATTGGCCGGGAAAATTTAAATTTTGCTGATTATAAGAGACGCGATTACAACAAGGACTAATGCACTTGAACTCTATGAAGGTATCATCACGATTTCTGGCGTTCGTCACTGGAGTTATAGTTCCTTATAGTTGGGAAGAAGTAGTGGTCTTAGAGGAGAACAAGGGTCTTAGATGAGAGGACCAGGTGAGTACTACATCTTAGAGTTAGATGAGATTGAGAACCAGTACATCATAACTCTGGATGTTCTTCCTCTACTTCTTCATTTCCCGTATCCGTATCAGCATCATCCTCTTCACTAGACATATCGTCACGATTTCTGGCGTTTGTCACTGGAGTTATAGTTCCTTATAGTTCCTGATATCTTCCGATTTTTATTCCGATTTTTAGGGAGAAATCACAGGATCGAATTCTTCTATTTCTAGTTACTTATAATTAACACTTATAAGTAAATTTCGATAGTTAGCAGCAGAATCATGGAGTCTCATTGCTCGTTCCTGTGAGATAACAGGGACTCCTAGCAAGAACATGGCAGACGACGTACCGGATTTTTTCGGGCCTGGTGGTGCGGACCCCTTCGCTAGTGGCGCCGCATCGACTGGCCCACCGGCCGCTGCCTTCGGAGCACAGCCTCAACAACCTAATAATGGCGCGCAGCAAGGTGGGGCAGCACAGCCATCAGGTGTCGCACAACAACCGATGATGCCTCCTGGTGGACAGACGGGGCTTCAGTTTTCTGCGTTTCCGACAGATGGCGGTGCTAACCCACCGTCGGTGAGCGACCTACAATATGCAGGACCCACGATTCCAATGGGTGGTCCGAATGCGGCACAACCGATGACCTACAATCCGAATCTCGGTTCACCTAGCAACGCTTTTGGTGCACAGCAAGCGGGCTTTCTTGCACAAAACAATGCACTCCCGATTGCCGGCGACATGCAACAACAGCAAATGCAGATGCAACAACAGATGCAGATGCAACAACAGCAGCAATTTCAAGGAGGACAGCAATTTCAAGGAGGACAGCAATTTCAAGGAGGACAGCAATTTCAGGGAGGACAGCAATTTCAAGGACAGCAAATGGCAATGGCGAATGCAGGAACGGAACCTGTAAGCGACCGCATTACAGGAATGGCAGGCAAGCCTCCACTGGAGAATGCTGCGCCGAATCGTTCTTGGAGAGCGACATTCTTATGACCACGCGTTTGATTACGTCGTACTCATATTATCGCTATATGACCACACGTTTGATTACGTCGTACTCATATTATCGCCATATGACCACACGTTTGATTACGTCGTACTCATATTATCGCTATATGACCACACGTTTGATTACGTCGTACTCATATTATCGCTATATGACCACACGTTTGATTACGTCGTACTCACATTATCGCTATATGACCACACGTTTGATTACGTCGTACTCATATTATCGCTATATGACCACACGTTTGATTACGTCGTACTCACATCATCGTTAAAATCCACCTCATGGGAAGTCGTAGGACAATTCCGAACCGACTAACATCATCATAATCCACCTCGTCCTCTTACACTTCAAGCTCAAATATCAGGCTCATTATGAGTAGTGGGGAGTAGTTCTAAATGCAGATCCGTCATAATCTTCTGCTCTCTGTCTTTGTTTCCCTTTATCTTTGCTTCTCTCTATCCCTCTGTTCGTTGTGGTACTAAAATACTGTCATAAATAAAATATCGAGGACTTGCGACTCTTTTGATTATTGCCACATGCACTGTCCAATTTCAGTCTCTTACTTTAGTACAAAGGAGCGAATTACTTTGAGTTGTTCATCTAGGTACTTACAGATCATTATTTATTAGTCACATGTTATAATTCTCGAGAAATAATATTAAAGTTCTTTTTTTGTCTAACGTCTACCTACTTATTCAATTATATTATATTCGCACACGGCGCATCTTCATCTTCTAATCTTTGGGCATCGAAGTGAGCTCAAAGTACCGCAGATCGACTCGGATCCGACTGGGCTAGAGCAGATGAAGCATAGGGAAAACGCGGAGTTGGGCCACCTGACGCGACTTCGGCTTCACTATTGGGATCCGCATCTCACGTGGAAAAAAATGCTCTTCACCAAATCGCAAAGCTCTCAGCCTTATGAACATGGATTTCATAATGATCAGAGAATACCCGTAGATAGGACGGGCACAGAGAATACCCGTGACATGACAAGGCTCCTTCCTCGGTAGCTATAAGCTAACACTATAACATGGAGCGAACATCATCCATGACGATTGTGTACTATAAATTCATTATCACGAAGATAATCGTCGTGTACTATAAATTCTAATTCAACACCATGAAGATGAGAGGTGAACATGGGCTGGTTAGTTTTCGTTTGACTTTCTTTCTCAAATCAATTTTGGGAGCAAAAAAATCAATTGTAGGTCTCACGGTGCACAACTTGTATAAAGTGTAGTAGGTCCCGAAGATGTAGTACCTTCACGCTCGTTCTTGCACTGAGACGAGGAATCGATCTCAAGAGATGTCGACACTTTGGTAGAAATACGATGCATACCCATCCCCTTCGTGCTAGGACTAGAAGTAGGACAGGCGCCTCCCTTGCTGCAACATTTTTCAACGGTAAGCCCAAGCCCTAAGCGACCCTAACGAGGGATCTGCTCCAATGTTTTTTTACTAGCTTATGAGCTTTCTTACCACGAGACGCTCTCTAAAGTAGCGACGTTGTACGGAATCACTTGCGACAACGAATGTTGAAGTTACGATTACATCGAGTAGACGGGGTGCAGGATACCAAACCAGCGTTAGAAGCCAAAGTTAAGTCCACAGTTTGGAGTACGAATTTTTTATCCCAGAAGAAGTCTGCACTGAACTTTGTGCGAGCCCGGCAGCTTCGCGGATAAACATGCAAGCTCTTCCCTTTCGGATAAGCACGGCACTACAAAAAAAAAAGCGAGATTAATTGTATTGTATTGTATGACTGGAGTGCGGAACACTTTACTTGATTGTGAACATTTTAGCTGAGAAGATGTGTCCCAGAGCTGGACCTAGAGGTTTGATACCTCTATTACTTTTCTTGCAGCATCTTCTTACTTCGTTTTGCGCATTCTATTCCCAAGGAAGTATGTCTAAGTATAAGTAATTACAGATAACAAGCCAGGTGCCGGGGGGCTTTGATGTGCAGGATTCCGAGGCTAACCTAACTTTCTGCATGTTACAACGAGAACCAAGCGCGACAAATTTTCGGGGTTTAGTCCAATGTAGCTATTCGTATTATTTGGAGTCCTATTCATAGATGCCTATGTGCGAGATTCTGATAAAGCCTCCATTACGTCTACCCACATCTAAAAAAGTATCCACACGGCCGTTCATGCGGGTTCACGTGGTAGATTTAGCGAGTCGGGGACAGTGGCTTAGAAAAGCTCCTACGCCACCCGTTATGGATGTCACATCTTCGGACACAAATTTGATCGCTTCAGCTAATGTGTAATACTACTACTAGTAGCGAGGAAAAATACATACAATAGTATTTACTTTCTAGTTGTTCATCTGGAAAAAAATGGTAGTAGTAGCTGTGTCTGCGGTGATTCTCTTAATATTTCTAGTTGTTCATCGCTAATAGTATACTACTCTGAGCAATAACAAAATGAGGGACCAAGAAGGTGGCATCATGAGCATCCAAGTAAATACGATTGATTCTACGTTTCCGATAGTAGTTAGATTGGTTCTATGGTTCCGATGGTAATTCCGGGCTAGCAAAAAGATTGCGTTTTGGATCAGGAATATGTTTTTGCCTCGTCAAGATAAACCCCATAGGCTCACAGGTCGCCTGAATGGGGCACATGAATGAAAAATGTTAAGCCAAGTACTTAGTACTATCAGCATTTGCCCTTGCTTCAGGTCTATTGATGTAAAAATATCAGCATCTTCTCTTCCTTCATGTCCATTGGAGGAGGAGCGGGCGGGACACCTTCAATGCATGACGGCGTTTTTACCTACATGGCGAACAAAGGCGGCAAATCGAACTTGCTCGTGAATGCTGGTGACAATCCGGAGGGACTGTTCCTACCACCAAAGGTATGACTTACGTGTGGTTTTCTCGTAAAGGAACTCAAATTTAATTTCTGTCGATCCGGTGCTCAATGCGCAGGGCTGAGGCAGGAGCCTATCTGAATCTGAATCTGAGACTAGTAGCTGTACTAGTCGCTTCACAACAGCAGCGTTTCCAGAAGATGTTTGTAATTTGTTCGGAGGCTTCGGAATCATGATCTTCTAGCGCCACTTCTAACTTCTGCGGACAGTCCCGGGGTGGAGGACGACGCTCTGTCGGTGGGACAGCAGAAGGAGGTCTCTTTTGTGCGGCCGTTTGACTCCATCGATTGCCCTGGCATTCAAACGAGGCAAAAATCAAGCCAGAACTTCAATAACAAACGCTCTATGTTAAGGCCAGAAGTCTAGAGTATTCGAAAACTCAAAATAACCGAGTTACTGACTGAAATAAGGGAGGCACTAGCTTATAGCGCCAAGGCTACTCTTCCTCCTCGTCGGTATTTCGGTTATTCTGATCAGTTCCTTGCTTATTTCAGTTTTTAGACTTCTAGCTAGTTTGCTCAGATATAGCCTAGAAGGAGCTTCTGATAGAGAAAGCCACCTTCTTCAAGAAGACACTATTTAGGGAAAAGCCATTAGACTGAGTCCTGGGATTCTGTTTCGGCATGCTCGTTACTAAGAAGGAACCTTTTGGCTGTAAAAACAAGGCAAGATTAGAATAATGTCCTGGTGGTTGTAAAAACAAGCAGGAACCTGGTAATCATGCTGACAAGGCAACTTCAGAACCAACACGAGACAATAATGTCTGAACGTAGTTCCACGACCGCAGGAAATGTATCATCCCGCCGATGGCTAAGTGTGGTCGTTTGGCATGCAGTAGGATGATTGTTCCAAGAACACTTCCGCGGCTCATTGTGCAGCATCCATAGCACTAAAATTCTTAATATTCTAAGGTCTACATTATGCTTACTATCTAACAGCAGATTTTGTCTTCAACTGTCCAGCCGACTACTTGATGAATCCGAACGTCCTTTTCCTGATTGAAGTGCTCGAGAAGGCTCTACGAGCACCATCGAAAGACCCAAACTTGTGGTCTGCGACGACGACGAAGGAGGCGGCACGGTTATGTTGTTGGAGTGATTTTCTCTTAAAAAGGTTTAGACAATCTTCAACACAAGACAGTAGACGAGTTGGATCTACGCCTGAACCTCAAGTATATTCTTCCCCTTAACCTCACTCTTCGCGTTCGCCTCGACTGTGACACTGAACTACTCTTACATCTGGGTTCTAACGTGTGACATAAAGCGAGTAGCTTGGGCTTACTTGCGCGCTGACCAGCTGTTTGCGTCCGGTGTAGATCTTCCATGGGCCCTCAACACGAATCCCGGATCAGAGAATTATCACGGTGCGACTGCAGGCGTGTATCAGGAACTGCTAGACACAGCGAATCTTTCAACACCGCCAAGACTATGGAACAGACTTCACTTTGTGTCATTTTTGTAGACTGTGGAACAAACTTGACTTTATATTGTTGGCAACTATATTATGGCGCTGGCATACGATTACTTTTGCATCCAGTTACAGAACGACTTTAAAAAAATTTCATTCACTATTTAATTTAGTTTAACTAGATAGTTAAGATTAAGATAGGCTAATGCCGCAGGGGAGATTGCTGCAAAGCTGCTGGACGAAGAGCAGGACGAACGGATCAGGGGCTTCGGAAGAGGTCCAAGACCCCTTGAGGCCGAGACTTAGTAGAAGGTGGACGCTAGCGCTTTACTCACTTGTGGACTCGCCTACATTTCCCTCCCGTTCGGCTCTTCCGCGTCTTCGCCGCTTTCTTCTCTTTCGGGTTTCATTTTGTGCCGATCTTTGGAATGTCATGTCGATTACTTTCAAATGTAACCGGATGCAAAGCCAATCTGAGCCAGCCCGAGGCTATCGATTACTTTCAGAAGTAATCGGAAGCATCCTTTGCAGATGATTACTTTTCGGGTGGGGGGGGTCTGGAGGGGGTCCAAGGGGAAACAATGAGACGACCTCAACGGGAGGCCTAGTGGTAGGCTACTCTCGGAATTCCCGGCATTGCGCTCCACTGAGAAGCGCCCTCCAGTCCGTCGCAACCTCGGACCCACTCCTACCACTTGCGAAGCCCCTGATCGATTCGCCCTCCATGTGCTCCAGCAGCACTGCAGCCTTCTCCCCTGCGGCATCTCTTGCTAACTATTTTAACTACCTCAACTAGCTACAGAAGATAGCTAATGTCTTTTTTCAAAAGCCACTTTGTAACCATCTGCAAAAGTAATCGTATGCTGTCGCCATATATATTTTTATAAGAATATTTTTATCCTTTCGAAAACAACACGCCATGCTTCCCCTACTCCCCCCAAGACATTTATCGGACGGTTCTCCATGAATGGCCTAACTACTACTACTACTACTTTTTGTCGGCAACTACATCTGAGAGCATCCTTTGTGACAGTTGGTAGGTCCAGGTAAGATGTCTCCTTTGATTGATGGGTGTTTTTTTGCCTTTGATTGAGGGAATATTTTTTTCGATTTTTGTAGTCGAAGTAGAACAGTTTATGTCGGTTTGTCTAGTTCTAGTGGGGCATCAATGATATTTCCGCGCGTCCTATGACACCTAGAAAACTGAGACATAACTGACAACTTCATGTTAGCTGCAGGGCGTTTGGCTGCAGCTGCACGAGTACCAACATACCAAGGACCGAGCGCACGTGTGTGACGACCTCGCGACGTATGAAAAGCAAAGTCATTACTCATACTCGAAGGACTACTAGACTGTAGAGCTTAATATTAGAATGTCTATCCGACAGAAAACAGATTTGGAAGCTGACAAATAAGTTAAGTATATCAATCGATCGACCACCACCACTTCTGCACTACTGCTCCTAGTGTCAAGATGCCTAGCTTGTTCTTCTTGAGCACTTAGTTCTTATAAGCTTAGATGAGTAATGTTTTTCGTGTCTCTATGCCATGCCGATGGTGTACTACGAATTGCAGGATTTGAGGAGAAGAAAAGACGCCTGCCTACTGGTGTCTGCGGAGCTCATACAGTTGCGGCTGCCGCTGAAGCATTTCCTTAACAGAATCATCCTTGGATCTTGATCTTCTTTTTCTGCTTGGAGAAGGAGCCGCCAAGGATATGACTCTCAAAGAGGAAGATGCGACCGCGATAGCTCTAATACAGGAGATTCCCCAGAGTGTCTTTCTAGATGCCGCTTTGAAGAGTCTTCGAGCTCCTAGCAGTGCGGCGGCGGTTAATAGCAATACGGGTGCAGGTACTGCGATGTCTGGGGAGGGTGCTGGAGACGGCGGTGAGGGTGGCGGAGGAGCTGCAGCTGCGCTCGCACAATCCGTGATACTAAAAATTAGGCAAAGTAGTTTTTGGATCATTTGAATTTGTTGTGGTCTTTTCTGTTCACTTTTCAATTTCAGTACTTACATCTACTCGAACTTACTAAAAAAAACGTTAGAATAGATACTCGCTGCGCGTTCCCCTATACCTTGCGATCCTGGGTACTCAGAAACTGGAAACTCGTTATCACGAGATATGTTCCCATATTCCATGGAATCTTATTGCATAGAAACCCAGTAGCATGATGCGCTTCCTTCTATTTTGCGATTTCATTGAGTACTTACAAGCTTCGACTAATCTTCTGTGCCTCACTTTCATAGAGCAAGTAGCAAAAAGTTTCCACAATAAATATCCAATTCCGAGTACTACTTTCATATACTAGCAAAGGGGAGCAGTTCCATTGCCTGGGGAATTCGCGTATCAGTTACCATCGGACGGACGCGGCTGTCACAGACTTGCCTTTTCGCCGGCAAGTGGGCGCTACTTGGCTGCAGCAGTGGAACTCAAGCTAGGCATAATGATAAATCGAGTTTGAATTTGAAACTGAAGACACATTTACAGCCTGTTTAAGTACGACTGACAAGGAGAGCATTTGCTCTTAATGTCTTGTCGTTGATTCCTGAATGACACTTCTCTCTCTATAGTGACTCCTGAATGACATTTCTCTCTCTATAGTGACTCCTGAATGGCATTTCTCTCTCTATAGTGACTCCTGAATAGCATTTCTCTCTCTATAGTGACTCCTGAATGACATTTCTCTCTCTATAGTGACTCCTGAATGGCATTTCTCTCTCTATAGGGTAGGGTTGCTAGGGGTTTTTCAATATGTACACTCTCTAAACAAGGACCAAAGTTTCGAAATCCGAGTTTTCGATCTGGCAAGACAGCAACTGCACTGTGTGTGCCATGGCCATCGAGATCTAGTCTACGATCTCTTTTGGATACCAAACCCAGCAGACGGAAATAGTGCTGCGGGTGCCAGAAGAACGGGGGGGAAATTATGAGGAGGTCTTTGTCGATTGGTCTTCTCGCTTCTAGTATTCATACATGACAATTTTCATTTTGAACTTGACGATTGGTCTTCTTCTTGCTTCTAGTATTTACTAGGCATAGTTTCCTGTGTAAAGAAGATATTTAAGCGGCCTAAGAATAGATCGAAATACAGCGAAGTGGTCGAGCTTGATGAAAATACAGCAAGGTGGTCGAGCTCGAGACATTCTATCTTACCTTAAACCCTAAGGCCTAAAGCTATTGTACTAAAGATATATTTTTTTTTGTTTGAAGAGATATAACGATCTTGGTCTTCTTCGGGTCAACATTATTCTACATTCTAGTAGTATCCTATGCTAAATATCGAGGACGCGGCGGGCACGACTGAGGACGTGCCAGGGTGCCTGGTGACAGCCAGTTCTGATGGCACTGCTATTGTCTTTCAGATTCCTCGAGATCGCGAGCCGAACGTCGCTATTGCACCCGCGGTCACCATGTACCATCCGAGTTACTGCTTTATGGCACCATAGGCATCCACGCTTACTACTACATGATCTAGAATACATTTGAGCGTTAATTCGTGCTCAAAGTTAGAACCATAGCTGCTACTGCTACATCATCTCGAATAAATTTGAGCGTTAAAAATCTGTGCTCAAAGGTGTATGTAGGCTGTTTGTAGTGAAGCAAATCTAGTAGAGCTCGCTATGAAATGGTTTCGTCTTGCTGATGATCATGTTCGGTGATTTGAGACGCAGTTATGACAAACTGGGCATGCGTCGTGAATACCAAACAGCACGGGGTATCTCTCATATTGCATTCTGCTCGACCGTTCCTTCCGTCGGCGGCTATGGCCTCGCCGTTAGACAACGAGCGGTTTTATCTAGTTGTTGGGGGACACACCTTCGGATTGAAGGTTTGGCGTGTCGCTAGACGCGATATGAACTACAGTTAAGCCGTTCTATTAATATTTGAACATCTACAGAAGTTCTATTGTAGATTTACTTGAACTACAAATAGGAAAATGTGGGGTTTCCGAACACGAAATCAATACTTTGTTCAGCGTCATCCCCATATCAAGTCTCCTCGACATTAGTCGTGAACGCTCACCTCCTCGTAGCCGAACTCACTCCTATTATATCCTGAAATTAGAAAATCGTCTCCTCATGAGGAATTAGATTTAAACCTTGGATGTAAGAACCTGAGATTTATACCTTAGATGTAAGAACCTGAGACTTAAGCTTTCAGAGTAGTCTGCACCTCATGATTGGAGATGAAAACCTTAGAGAGTAGAGGAATTCTTCTAATGGAAGGGACCGGAAGGCACCGAAGGCATCGAGCCAGACTGGCGCGTGACGAAGGCCACGCTGTGCACAGATCAGCCCACGCAGGATCGGAGTCATGTCACCTGCATCCGGTAGTAGGGCTCAAGCTATATCAGAAGATGCAAATAATACTACTCTTACATCAACATCCGGGGAACAACTTCTACTCTTACATCTGAGTAGATTGAGCAATGATGAAACAAATTCGACAAAGATTAGTAGAGCAGTTGTTTATCTTGATTGAGTGAGAGAGCAGTTTTGTGTGTCCCTCCTTCCAAACGTTTCGAACTGGTCTAGAGATTTCAAGATGTGCCACATTTCGCGTCCTTTTCATCTACACATTATTTTCTCCTTCCAGGTTCGGCCGGGAAGCAAAGAGCGACATTTTTTACGCTACTCACAGTGCAGGATATATATCTTCGTGGCGGTGCGTCAGACAGGCAGTGGGTCCAGGTGGCGCCGCTCCGATATTCGGTGGACAGCCGACCCAGGACGCTGCAAGTGCAGAGACTCTTGGTTAAGCATCAACTTTTCAATATAGCTTGGAGACTCTTGCTTAAGCTTTAGTTTTTCAACATAGCTGGAAGAAAAGTCCTCGGATGTAGTTCTTATTCCCTCTTCGCTAGACATAGCGCTTGGAGATTGCCATCCCATGGGATCTCAGAGCCTTCCTAGTGAGAACTAGGTGTCTTCTTACAGTGAAATCATTTATCCACCTCCGTTTGTGCAGCCTGTAGCAGGTTATGTCTACTTACGTGGGAAATAGAAAGCAACCTATTCTTCTGCCCTAAGGCTCGTTGGAAGCGCTGTCCATTTACAAATCAAACGAGTTGACCGGAAGCACGTTCTTCTACAACTTAGAGCTCGTGTCGGAAGAAATGCAAACCGGTTCCGTATTCGGAGGAGGTGCAATGTCCAACGCTGACGAGTGGGTGCTTCTTACGGACTATGTTTCACCTCTCCTGACGACCTACAACTGACTTCATATTGTTTCTTCAATTCATTCCTCGTTGGCTTACAAGTTCTACTCTTTTGTGGGATCTTGTCACATCGATTCATCCTGCCGGTAGGTGCAGCCAACCTATTTAGGATGCACAGAATAGAATAGAATACGAGTTGCTTACAAGTTAACAGTATCACCTGAACGCGTCACGAGTAAAGAACTCGATTGCAGTGTTTCTCCTGACACGCGAGTGACATTAAATGAGTACTCTTCGAAGTCAGACAATGTTACTTGCAAGGCAGAACGATGACATAAGGTATGGTCACTTGCAAGGAGACGTGGAGCACAACCCTTCTAATCTTCTCAACGCGAAAGACAATCTCATTCGTAAAATTTGCATAATTTTGTTAGCTAGTTTAGTTGTTGGTCCCCATGCACAGCCTTAGCGGATCCGACTGTACGGGAGTCGGACCACCCTTGCCAAAACTCTAGACACTTAAAATTTGCATAGTAGAGCACTTTTAAGGCCGCACCGTTGTCAGGACGTAGCAGTCGCAATCAGATATTGACATCATCATCCCCATCATCATCCTTTTTGAGGTTTGTGCGCGCTATCTAGTGGTGGTGTGTTGCGGGTGTATACGGAGATGAGCGGCACTGTGAACTCGCGGTTTCCGATTCGTTCTACGATTAGTCCAGACGGAAAAGTGGTCGTCTCTGGTTGCGAGAGCGGCCGCGTCTTTGTCTTCTCCATTAAGCAAATATTTAGTATCTATAGATGAAAAATAAAATGGAGGAGGATAGCATAGGATCTATAGGGGTTTAGGAGGCACTTTAAGAAAGATAGCCGGTTACTTTTACATGCTAATCTTGATTCCTCCCAAACGATAGTATAATAGGTGTCCAAGAAGATAAAGATTATCTGCATTGTAGCTTAGTATGCAGGTAAAAAGACCAAGTAAGTATTGTTGAGTATTACTAGATGGCCACCAGAGATGCATCTTGATGATACTAGATGTCTATTAGTGATAAAATAGACATAATGTGGGCGAGGACGAGGAGGATCGTCATACCCCAACAATTCTTGTGGAAGATGTACTGGGGATTCTTTTGAAAGGTGCATTTGAAATTGTGACTAAATCAAGAGAAAGGTGTCGTTGGAGGCTGCGGTCTTGTCTCAGCAGTGCAGCATATCCTCTTCGCCATCTGTAACTAGTTGCATCCACTACCATTACAATACAAGAAAGTGTAGATTATTTGATGTGCAAGATGCATTGTAATGCAAGTGGGTTTTTTTTTGAATTTTCTGGTTCTAATTTGGGTGCGACGGGCAAGACAGTTGAGGTGTGGCAAGCAGCACTTGGTGTACAGCTATCGAGCCCAGTAGTGGACTCGAGATGGTCCAAAACGCACCATTTCCTAGCCTTCGCTGCGTTCGGCGAGGAAGAACCCCCGATATTGGTACTTGATTGTAGTATGTGTCTTATGCTCCCACATTCTAATTCTAATGTGCCCCCCTCCGGACGGCGAACTATATCCAATCCAATCGAGCAGTAAGCTGCTCTCTTTGTTTATTTTGTAAAGGCCTGATTTCATGCAGGTTTTTCGACACGTGAATCAAGCTGGTGATTCGGAACCCATGCGAAGTTTAGGGCGCGACGTCTCCTCACAAGGCCGTGCTTCGCGTGTAGCAGGTATTATAGATCATTTTTGCGTTCTGCATAATTCGTGAAATTATTCTCTGCAAATCAAAAGGAATTTTCACTGCAAAACGATAAGGATATAGTAAAAGGATGCTAATCTTCCAGGTCCTATGGGCGGCGCGGACCCGTCTCCGGGACTGATGGGATACGACAAGAAAAACGACTTGAAAGCGCAGATTATGGCACAGGTAAAGGACGGCCGACGCCAAGTGCAAATGATGGATTCTATCACGAGGCGGAGCGGTTAGTAGCCTGGTACTGGACCACGCGTTGCCCAGAGGGTGGTCTTTTCCATTCAGCTTCTACGCCATATTGATTACGTTTCTAGGCCCAATGGTGGACTCTCAATTATCTTAAAGTTTCATGTTTTGGAATCTCTGATGTTTTGAATGTGGTGGTTTCTAGATCATGCTCTGTTTGTGGCCTTGGTGGTTACCTGCAGATGTACGGCTCCTCCGATATTCGTAGATTTGTGGCCGAATGTACGGTCTTATGCGCCCCCAGTATTGATTGAAAGGGCGGTGGCATATAGTCCTAACGCAAAAAAAAAATGGTTACGTTGAAGATGAACCGCGACAGGGACACACACATAACAAGACTTACTAGGGTTTCCGTCACGTCTTTTACCGATGCTACTTACTTACAAGAGGGTGCGTTATTCCGGAACGAAGTCCCAGGAAAGAGCTAATTTTGTGCAGGAGAAGAAGGATGAACAAGATCTAGAGAGTTTATTGAGAAGACAGAATTGGTAGAATTTTGAGTTATTTGGAGACGCGATGTTTGTAGGTACTAGACAATAAGCGGAAAGCGAACCTAAAGGAGTTTCAATGCTACTAAGGAGTTTCAAAGATATGAGAACAACTCTAGATGATGTGAGAATGAATACTTATTTGTAGATTTTTACTCCATTATTGCGTGGCCCAATGACATGATCCAATGGCCACCAGCTCTAATGACCAGCTCCAATGGGCCCTAAGCCCTAAGCATATGCATAACAATCACCCCCCTCCTTGATGATCAGGATCCAACTTCTAAGTTTGGTACGTCGTGCGTGCTAGTCCTAGTCAACTACGTGTTACTCAAGAAGCCATGTCGCGTGCGTGCTACGTGCTTTTTAGTTTATAGTACGTGTTAGTCAAGATCAAGAACTTTTTCGGTACGTGACAGTGACGCTGTAGTAGAGAGAAGAGAAGTGAGAAAGTCAGAGGGAGAGACCATTTAACGGTGAGCTGGAAGGAAAAACTACACCACTGGGCAGATTTCTGTCGGAGGATTTCTGTACTAGAGGCGCGTGATGTTTGTCGAGTGGACGACTTGTGAGTTTGAAAGAAAAATCTGTATCTAGCTTTGCTGAGGGGACTCAACACTCCTCTGTCGTGAGAGTCTCAGGGCCAAGGCCTTGCCGAGGTGCACTATGAGCTTAGATGCTGAGTAGCTATCTTTACCCGCATAGTTGTGGTCACTAACTGATAGTTTGACCCTAACAGCAACAGGAAAGATTTTCCAAACTTTCTCCAATCGATCTGGATTTAACCCAAGAAAGACCGCGTTTGTCTTCGAGACTTTCGTATTGTTCGCTGTTTTTCCTGTTGTTTTCAAGAAAATTTTTCAACTATCCATCAACATACACATCACAATGCTAGACTCTTCAGAAGATACAACATTCATCACCAGGCTGAAGTCAAGTTACAAGATTGACATCTCCTTTTCGGGTAGTCAAAAAATCTTATAAATATATGAAAGGCTTCTAGTCAACAACAATCCTAAACTAGAAACTCTGGTCAAGAACAGTCAAAGCTACGAAGGCGATACTGGAGATATTCGCAAACAAATTGTATTCAAAGCGAACCTTCGAGACAAAAAAGCTGTTGCTGCAAGAAGCGTTGAAACGAAGAGGATTGCGCGAAGCAGCCTTCATCGCTGTCTTGGCCTTTTCGACCACTAACGGCGTACGGGTGTCGCATAAGACTTTCGCAGCAGCCGAAAAGGAACACTCAGTAACACTTATTTCTTTACATGTACAGTAAAAACTCTTACAGTGACAAACAGTAGAAGTAACTTCTCATGTACAGTAGAAGTCATGATCAGACAAACTACGATGCTGGCTGATCATTGACTTATGGAAAACAATTTGCCTACCAAAACGCGTCTACCGGGTCCGCCGAAACCTAAATTTTTTTTTTTTAGCTAGCTATTTAAAGTAGATAGTTTAGGGCGCTCTTCCTCGCGCGTGCGCGCGTAGCGTGCGTGCGTATTGCTGCCCGCGAAGCTTCTGTCCGTTGCCTGCCGCATCTGATGTTCTGCCTGGGGTTGCTAAAGCTAAGGGTTAGATTAGATTTAGACTATTCCACACACTGAAGAGACTGGCGTGTCCGATGACCCGGCCATCAGTAGCAAAAAAGCTCTTCAGTGTGTGGAATAGGGTAGGGGAAGGGTGAAAGGGGCGTCCTCTGCTAGCCTGCGCTACTTGCCTTGCCTGTTCTGCTTTCCGATGCCTAGCGACTAGCGTCTCGTGCCTTGCTCGCGCGCGCGTTAATACTAATATATAGGTCTTAAATATGTAGTTAAATAGTTAATTAAAAAATTTTTTTTTGGTTTTCGGCGAACCCGGTAGACACGGAATGGTAGAAGAATTGTTTTTCATATGACTTCTCCCTTTGCGTTTGACTACATTATCAGAATCTTCGTGATGGTCTTCGTTCTCCCTTCTCTGATTGTCATCTGGGCCACGTGCTGCGCGGTTAGTTTTATCTTTATGGCCTCCCTACAGTTGAGCCTTTTATGCTTCTGCGTCCTGAGTGCTTTCGTACATCAACAAAATTTACGTGTGAATTCAAGCAAAGCTGGCTGTCGTACGATTATGCCTGTGCAGTCTAGTACAGGCCTTTGAGTTTGTTCATCAGCGACGTGTCTCGTTGCTGGGTTTGGAAGGCGTTGGAGAATGGGGATAGTGGGTTGTTCACTTTTGTTTTCGAGGTGTTCGTTCGTTTCCGAACGCCTTGAAAATAATGCGTGGCCCGGACTCGGTTTCGGGCCGCAAGTTCCGCTCGTTCTGTGTTACAACGCCGCGGGATTTATGCTGACTATAACTTCGGCGTTGCGCATCGAGCGATGTGGGTCGGTTCGTTGTGGGATGGGTTAGTTTGTAACTATAATTACCTTTAAGCCTCGCGCGCCAACGTATGACGGGGTGTATCTTTGCATCACTTAGTCTGCTTTTTGAACAGATTGCTTGCCCGGTCGCGCTTATAGTGTGGTGTGGTTTGAGCGTTTTTTTTTGTGTCCGCAGGCATGAGTCTGATCCTGGCTGTCCTGAACTCTGCTACGTGGGTGTGGAAAAACTCAACTGAAGGCATTGGATAGTTTGGACAAGAGCTACGATTGTTTTGTTTCTATCAGCGAGCTGGCACTTTAACTTTTTTTCTTAGACTTATAATTTACAGTACCGATCATGCTCGATTTCGTTCTCCAAGGTGAAACAGGATTGTCTCCTCCATCTTCGTGTCGTATTTTATCTTAGTTCGCATGCGCTTTAGACATAGTACGTCTAAAGCAGAGTCATGCGAGCGGCTCAGACTACTGGTGCTGGCGCTGCCTCCTCCTGCTGAGTTGGCTTGTAAATGATCTCGACTGTGTGCGCAGCGTGTGGTTGTGCGTGCCTGTTTGCCAGCGAGCGTCAAGCCGCGAGCGTTTTTATCGTCGGAAAAGGCTCGCTCTGCGTGATTGTGGCTGCTCCGCGTTGCGCTAGTAGATATTTTTCGGCACCTCGACAGCTGGGTTATGTTTATGCTCATGCGTCCCCAATGCTTTCGTAATTCAACAAAATTTTCGTGCCTTCAAGTAATGCTGGCTGTCGTACGGGTATGCCTGCGCAATCCAGGACAGCCATTGGCGTTGTGCACCAGGGACGTTTCTCTTTGCTGGGCTTAAAGTGAATGGGGGACTTGAAGACCCGCGCTCAGTTCGCCTTCTCGTTCGCGCTGAGTGCGAGTTTTTCGTGTACACTGAGTGCGCAGACACTAGCCTCCACTAGCTTCGCCCGGCTTCAAGTTTAGCACTTATCTGCCCCCCACGGGCTACAGCCGCTAGAGTAGAGACAGGCCGCGGGTGAGCTGTTGCATTCTACGAATTGACTACGACACGAGACGAGTGCCGGCGCTGGCCGACTCGGATGCGTCGGCTCATGGGCAGGGCATTGCGCTGCCTTCGGTTTTTTTATGGGATTGCCGGCGGGGTCATTCCTTGCAGCCCCAACGAATATCCACAGGGATCAAGCCGCCGATGGTCAATACTGTCAGGCTGTGGGTTCAACTTGCGCCAGACGAGACCTTTGCTCGGTGTTTCTCACCGAGGCGCTACGCGTGGCTTAGCAGTCTGCTTTCTCGTGGGCCAGCATAGATTAATAATTTAGCTTGATAATGATAAATTTTTTGCAATGTTTGAGTACTATCAACTTATAATAGTTGTGATTAGTCTGATCCTGGCTGTTCTACACTCCGCTACTTGGGTGTGGAAAAATTCCACCGAAAGCCTTGGATAAAACAAGGAGCTGGCACTTTTCTACTTCAATTTGTAACCGATCTTCATTTGATATTTTCAATATTTGACATTTTTTAGTCCTACAGACCTTTTTAGAAGTGACATTTATGATGTGGCTAAATCAACATTACCAAACTCCTTTGATCAGCCCTGGAATGGATTTCCCTACAGTGGTCCGATGGCCTTCAACGACCGTGAAACTCCCAAGGTAATTCTTCCTTCCTCGGTTGACAGTAACGACTAAGTAGGCTAACCACGCTGTTGGTTGATCGTTGACTCTTTTCAACATTACTTCTCATATTATCACTGCTGACTCTGTTCTTTCTAGTGAAAAGCTGTCTCTTTTGATATTGTAGCACAGACGTAGGAGTTTTCAGAAGTACTATACCTCGCGTGGCTGAAAATACATTACCAAACTCCTTCGCTAAGGAATTTGCCGTCGAACCGGAAAGTACCTCTAAAGGATCTCAAGATGATGCCAGCGAGGAGGTACAAACAGCAACCACATACCCTTTGATGTTTAGCGCTTGTGATTGTTCGGAAAATTTGAACCCGAACTACGATAGTTTCGTTTTTCTGGACTGGCGACTTTGTTCTTGGTGAAAGATAGTGGCCTCATCCATTTTTGTGACGTATTTTATATTTGACACATTTTGGTACTACAGACGTTTTTAGAATATAACTAGCATTCGCTTTCGCGCGGCTGAAACTACAATGCCGAACTCCTTTACCAAGGGATCTGCCTGCACGCTGTCCCCTATGCCTGAAGGATCTCAAGAAGATGCCAGCGAGGAGGTACAAACAGCAACCACATACCCTTTGATGTTTAGCGCTTGTGATTGTTCGGAAAATTTGAACCCGAACTACGATAGTTTCGTTTTTCTGGACTGGCGACTTTGTTCTTGGTGAAAGATAGTGGCCTCATCCATTTTTGTGACGTATTTTATATTTGACACATTTTGGTACTACAGACGTTTTTAGAATATAACTAGCATTCGCTTTCGCGCGGCTGAAACTACAATACCGAACTCCTTTACCAAGGGATCTGCCGGCACGCTGTCCCCTATTCCTGAAGGATCTCAAGAAGATGCCAGCGAGGAGGTACAAACAGCCACTAGATACCCTTTGATGTTTAGCGCTTCTGATTGTTCACCACCTTTCTTTCATGAGTGAAGATAGTTTCAGCATCTATCTTCGTGCGAGCGTTTGGTGTCGTGCACTTGCAACGTGTCTCTGTGCTGGGTTTCGAAGGACTGGGGGAATGGGAATGGGGATAGTGGGTTGTCCACTTTTGTTTTCGAGGTGTTTATTTGTCGTTTGCAATAAAAGCCGTCAAAATAATACGTGGCCCGGACTCGGTTCCGGGCCGCAAGTTCCGCTCGTTCTGTTTTACACCACAGCAGAATCTATGCTGACTAGAGATTCGGCGTTGCGCGTCAAGTGTTGTGGGTCGGTTCGTTCTGTCCTGAGTATAGATTCGGCGTTGCGTATCAAGCGACGTGGATGGGTTCGTTGAGGGACGGGCTAGTTTCTTTCTTCTACGTACCTTGTAGACGACAACATACTATACTAACATGCATCTTCACGTCAAGTGGCCAGCTTCTCAAGAGGCATGGTCAGAATTGCTAGCTCGTTCGCGGTCTGTGGTATGCGATATGAATGCGATTTTAGTGTGCACCGATGCGAGCCCTATCTTCTGTCATGCGCTCTCTCGCGTCGGTGTGGTAAAGATGGGCTCCACACTGGTGCCCTGCTTATGCGGGGATCGCGAGTGGTCATATGAGAAGCAGTGGTGGAACGCGAGTGAGGGATATCACGCTAGGGTGGGAAGGTCAGTCTTCTGGTACATCGCGGGAAAAGTATGGATGAAATTTATTTCATCCTTACGGCCATCCTGACCCCCACTTCTCTACTTAAAGGTGTATGACGTACTCAGGGGGGAGCCTCGTTCGTCGGAAGGATGGAAAAAACTACATCCATAAAAAGCATCGGCACTTTTCCCGCGATGTAGTACAGCAACGAACTCAATGCTACTCGCCCCTCTATGTCATACAAACTTGATTCATTTATTGTAGTGGACGCACTACAGTGCTTCGTGCGTTTGTGCTGCTGATTTATTCAAATATGATATGAACAGGTCGAGGACAACACTGCGGCCCCGGCGCAGGAATTCCTCAAGCAGCCTGGAAACAGCCCGCTTGGAGTTGTGGGCTGCCTCGGCGGCTGCTAAGGCATGTAGTTCGTGCAAAAGATGGGTTTGGGAAGCAGGAAAATGGAAAAGGAGATTTTCGCGTGGAGTGAAAGAGGAGGAGCTCAAGTACTGGAGGAGGTAGGAGGAGCTCAGGTACTGGAGGAGGTAGGGGCAGCTCAAGTACTGGAGGAGGTAGAAGTCTGGAGGAGGGGCTCAAGTACTTTGGAGATGCGGTGGAGGTAGCACTCCAAAGTGTATATGTAGAGGAAAAGCAAGATTGTTGGGATGTATGGGTTTAGGGTTGTATCGAAGTGAGCAGACAAAGCTAGTAGAATCGGGAATGTAAGTGATTATTACGCAACAGAAAAATGCATGGAGTGACTACGTACAAAATTATGAAGTAATGAAGTGAGTAGGTTGCACACGATTTTTAAGTAAGTAAGGAAGATTATTGACCACTTAGCAGGATTTTTGATACGGTTAACTGTCGTGCACTGTGGAGGACGGAGGCAGATAGAGATGAGAGGACGTCCACCTTCGGTGGAGGCTCTTCCTGTGTTAGCAAGCCCACAGCAAAGTATACGCAGGGAAGTCGTGGGTCAAATCCGAGCCGACTAACGTCATCGTTAGACTCTTCGGACTGCTGATAAATTGTCGACACGGTCTACAAGATTGCCAACATCGCGGAAAGTCCACTTATTTCTGTGCAGCCAAAGACTCAAAGATCTTCATGATGACGCCACAGAGGACTGACATAAGTCAACGCACTTCTCGTAGGCGGTGCGACGAATATGTCAACACTCTTCGAAGTCTAATAAATTGCCAATACAGGAGTCGTGCAGTCAGTTGAAATTTTACCTTTTGAATGCTGTCATAGTAGCGGACTTAGAATTAAGAAAGCTTTGCACATTGACGCCTCGAACAAGCAACAATATTTTATGCTTTTATGCTATCTTATCCTAGTTTAAAAGCATCTACATCTTCTACAGGCCACTCGAGAAGACGCGTCAGGATATAAAAGTGAACCTATAATCGCGCCAAGTGCGAAATTATTATAGGTCGCTGGATAGTCAATATGAGCTTTCTTCTATTTAAAGTCCAATACGAGACCACGCGCGCTGACAACTCATTGTCGATATAATTAAAGGCGGCGCCGAGGTGTGCTACGTGGTTCGAATAAATGAATGAATGAATAATGAGTGCTGTCTTTAATTCCAGAGGACCTTACTATTCGAAGAAGACAGCATCCTTGTGCAGGAAAGACATGGAACCACATGAATCGATGGAAAAACATGCGCCACGGAACTATCTTGTCTTGCCAGTGGTAGAAGATGACCACCAGAGACGTATTGTGATGATGGTGATGGCTGGAGCTTGTCGTGGTGTTTTGTGTTCTCCAGCAAGAAGGACACGGAGGATACGCGCTGCATTTTGAAAAGAATGAAGCGAGAAGTACCAGCGCGACGGATAGTGAAGAGAAGAAGGCTTCATCCATAATGATTCTACAAAAAATGTTGTGCGCTTGTCTCTCTGCATTCTATCAGAGACCTTTCAGAGCCTTGACCAGATTAATGTTTCTCGCGATAACAACCCTTCCCCCTTCCTCTTGCTGAATGGGTAAACGATTACAACTACCGCAAGAAGATTTCGCGTGATTTGATGTTATTATTTGGTGCATGTTGAAGCCACCAGGAGTAAGTAGAAAGATGCACGCAGAGCGAAAAAATATACAAAATTCCAAAGAAGATGCGAACTCTTCGCATCTTCGTGTCATAGTAAAGACTCGATTCCTTTTACCTACTTTTTAACGTTGTTATTTCATGTGCCTTCTCTTTTAATGAATCGAATGAGCCTGGAATTGTAAGTCTAAGACAGTAGACCGTGTGCGTTGTCCTGGTTTCTGTACTCCGTTCGGGCAACAATATGATGCGGGTTCATCTAGAGGCTATGAAAAAGATGGACTGAGCAAAGGCACCCTCACCTATCCTATCCTATCCTATCCTATCTCTCGCTAAACAGCCCACCCTGGTCGTCATGCAACGTGTTTAGTCTTGGTAGCGTGGAAACTCCCGCACATCTGCGGAAAACTTTCTGTTCTTGCAGTAAAGGATTGTCGGTTCTTGTAGTTGAGGGCGGCCGATTATGGCTGGACGAAGGGATAGTCGGTTCTTGTAGTACAGGACTCTCGGTTGTAGCAAATGACTGTCGGTTGTAGTAACAGATAGTCGGTTGTAGTAAAGGATTATCGGTTGTAGTAAAGGATTATCGCTTGTAGCAAGGGATTATCGGTTGTAGTGGTATATGTGAAATGAGGTTGATCCGATCATGAAATCTTTGCGAGATCACGGCGTCCTCTATGGTGCACTCGCGAACTCTCCTCCCCACATCGAATCCCGCTTTTTTTCCCTCAAGAGCTAACTGTGATAAGTACTTTGTTTCTTTGTTTTCTGATCATGCTTATTGGATTTGTACGGACTTCGACAAGATGAATTCACCATCTTAGATGGCCTGACCATGATTCTCATAGGAATATGGAGGCACAAAGATAATAAGTACTTACTAAAACAGTAGTATGCTAAGTAGGTATCCATATCCAACAACAGTGGCAACACCAGTGCATGCAGTAGCATCAACTATCCATGTAGTGCGCTTACAACGTGCATATATGCAGTATATCATAGCATGCATGATTAGGGATCCTTCGTCCCTTCGAGAAATTTACGGGTAAGGAGCGACAGTACCTACAGGACTGAGCTAGTCCGAGTTTTGATTTTGTACGAGTAACTTGTTCTGCAAGAATGGTAATCACAACGGCTTCTCCATGGAACATGCTCGGGCCGAGTACGTTCTCTTCTTTCTTCGGCTAGGGGTTTTGACCTCAACATCATACGTCGTACGTCCTCCACTCTACAAATTATGGGTGTAGGGAATTCGTCTCCGAATGAGTCATCTGAGAGAGAGAGAGAGAACAAGACAAGAAGAAAAAGAGAGCCAGACGATTCCTGATACGAATATACCTCTAAAAATATCTGTTCTATTCGCCAAATATCATGGTGCGAACGCTGCCGCCATCAGGGTCACGTGGACCCCGGTTAGTATGTCATCGGACATTGCAGCCTTTGCATAAAGTTCAGCTTGGGCGAGTCTCTATTTATGGCTTCTGGACTCTATTTTTACCCGGCTAATTTCCCTCGATGGTTCCCAGATCGTTCGTAGTCCTCCCTATTTGCAATCTATTTGATATTATAGGCCTGAGTGTATTCGTCCTCACGTCTTTGTGAATAAATGTAAACGTAACAAACTAGTTTGAATAGATTTTTTGGGACATTTACGTTGAAGTTCTCCATATCAAGGTCGTAGCAACATGTAGCAAGAACAGCAAGATACATGTACACTGACCTCCTCTAAGTAACAACACGAGAGCTCCACTACAGCAGATCGTGTTGGCTTACTCACTTTCATAGACAACAGTTGCAGATCAATAGGTGGAGATTCTCTTTTTTATAAGAACTATAACATAACTAGCATTAGGACAACGATTTTATGATAGCTAACCAGGTTTAGACGTAAAACCCAAGTCCTCTAATCCATGCCGCCAGTGAATGGCGGGACACTGCAACCATTCGTTTGGGCGAACCATGGCAAAGAGCTAATAGCCGCTGGGCGCAGCGTCTTCGCTGATGTTAAGGCATTGAAAATTTCCAAAAGAAAATGGTACATTGGACTTTACAGTACATACGATTTATAGTTAGGCTTTTTTGAAATTGAAACCATCCAACACTGAGTTGAAAAAACATTTCCTCAACTCTAAGAACTGGGGTTCCAGTTTTAACGAGCGCGCAGCTGGATTTCCGCCTACGCTTCGGTCCGAAAATATCACCGATGCCCATGCAAGACCGGGATATGCGTATACATCATAAAACTGATATTGATAAAATATGCCCAGGCAAGACCGGGATATGCGTATTTGTCATAAACTCTCCTCTCTACTTATTTTTATCGCTGACAATAGTCTTCTAAACGTCTGTAGTCTTCAATGATGTACAACTCACAGGATGAGCGGCGTGAAGGGTCGACCTTACCGTGGGGTCTCCGAGGGAAATCGTCTGCCGGTACAAGGAAAGCCAGTGTATTTAAGGCTACCGCTGAAGCATCCTCACCGCTTGACCGCTCTCCTCACGTGTCGTTCATGTGTTTTGAACTGCGTGCAGAACACTCCTGGCGCTTTTTCTACCTATGAAAAAGAAGGGAAGGAACTCTGACGGGGGATTGGCTTCTTTTTCAAGTAGGAACTGTGGTAGTTTCGGATGCTCTGAGGGATGCGATGTATGTGTCTTTAGTGTGTTTAGTGTCTTTAGAGCTCTAATGTATGTGTCTTTAGTGTCTCAGGAATACGTGGGTCTCGATGGGCAAAGGCGAGGTCGCGCAACGCGTGAGGAGTTGCTCTGCGCGACTGCTCCAGACGTAGAAGTACTCGAATCCAAGGAGAAAGGAGAAATGAAACTAGTCAAAGTTACGAAATAGAAGTATAGGTGATATAGGTACATCCGCAACGAGGAAGCAGTAACCTAGGCGCTAAGAACACGACTGTCTATGCACGAAGATGATTGAATACACTTGTAAATATTGTCAAACACTTCTTAATACTTCTGCCAAGAACATAATCGCTGTTCCACGTGCGCAGCTGACCCTATGAGAAACAGCCGGTTAGCTTTTCCCTTTGACGACATGATAAGCAGGAATCTAGATTGTACGTACTAAAGTGGACAGATTATGCCCTTTTCATCAGTGGACGAGAGACTAGGATTATTTTTCACTCTTCCTGTGTTTACCGTTTGTCGGTTGTTCTCTAAATACCTCATCAACAAGCTCGTTAAATCGATGCCTTACACTCTTTGGATTTCAAGTTATTCACTTCCGTTTTTACTAGGATTTCTCACTCTAGGACTCGCTCTAAAAAGGTTAAGCGGATGCCGAATTACATGCATCGGACGTTTAGCTCTTTGAAGAACGATGAGCGGGAGTTGGTGGAACCGGAGAAGTTTACGCTTGATGCACGTCACTTCCGTTACAAAGCGCACAAGCTGAGTCAGTACAGGTATGAATGATGTTTTTTCTCCCATCTTTACAACGGGTCATTCTGGCACTCGCTAATCCACGTACTTTTTTCTCCTTCTCGATAAGCTTCTTTCTTTTTTCCCATCTTTAACGGGTCATCCTGGCGCTCATTTCAAGGGGAAAAACTGCCAGGATGATCTGTACTAATTCATCTTTCTCGACTGGATCCCTGCTAGGAGTAGTAGGAGTAAGCCCATGCACATCTGTACTAAAATTCATCTTTCTCGACTGGATCCTTGAAAGATGAACTGCGGACAGTTCTAATACAAAACGACGACGAACGAGGGGAGCAGTAAACCTGTCAGGGCGAGAATGAGGGGCCTTCGTGAGGGAGCAGCTATTAAGACTTTCAGAACAAATAAGACTTTCACAACGAATCCACTTCTTTGCGCGAGAGGCTGAGTACTTTCTCAACCTCATTACGAGAGCGCGTTGTACTTGACACAATTTCATGTACCTCCTGTACTTACTAGTCTTAGTTTATATTAGAGGTAGTTCACGTCTACGTAGTTTTAGTTGAAAAGAGGTATCTTTGACAGGCTTTCGAGAGGAATGAAAGAGGTCGAAGATGCGCTGCCCCGAGACGCTACCTCGTGCTATAGGTAAATGAATGAATGGAATGAACGTGCATACAAGCAAGGTCTAATAAAGTGATGGGCAAGGCTGGGGCAATGCTCCCGCAGCTAGGAGGCATGTCGAAGGAGCGCATGCACCTGCAAAGCCAGGACTCTTCGAGTCGTAGCACAGCCGCGAGCACAAATGCTGCTACGAGTCCCTTGGAGGAAACAACGGAACCCGGACACCTCCCACCATTGTCCTTTCAGCCTCCTGCCACGTCCTTCTCTTAAGGCTCCAACCTAGACGGACCTGAAGTGTAGATAAACTTCTGTTTAAGAAGTGCTATAAGTATCCTTTTTTCGAGTATAAGTAACTGCGTACGGAAAGGGGTGGAGAAAGACAAGGATAGAATTATGATCTTCGTTGGCTCTGCTTTCTCAAGTAGCAAGTGAGGTCAACGATGCTTTCAGGTACTCAAGACCCTCTCTAGATATTCACCTTTCTAGATATACCCTTACTCCTGCATGCTCAGCAAGTGAGGTCAAGGATGCTTTCAGGTACTCTTCCACTATCTTGAGACATGCCCCTCCACACTCTGTCACCTCTCTAATCATCTGGGTCAGTGCGGGATAGATTGGTGCAGGAGAGAAAAGCCACGCGAATGTTTGAGAGGGAAGGTGTGGCAAGCAACTCGAAGTCATTAGAGCCGATTCCAAGTTAAGACTTACAGACTGGAGAACGAAGAAACGTGTCCAAGATGAAAGGCGCATAGAGGTTTAGGGTCCGATTCGTTTTTCATCCTTTTCCTTTTCGGAGCCATTCCGTCTCATCCTGATCCTCTATAGTCTTTATTGCAGTCACATTGCAATCTCAAGCAGTCTTCTGTCTCGAATTGTGACAACCTCTAACCTCGGAGGGGAGAGTCCGTGATGAACGCCACCTTACCTGGAGGCTTCTATAGGCGGAGCAGCAGTCTAGACCGGAGTGAAGGCACGTGTCCTCCAGTTGTTGGAATAGAGAACAGGAATTCTAACCCGAGTAGACCAAACAATCACGCACTTGCGCGACAGGGCAGGACATCCACGGCTGGCGAGCAACCTTTTGGAAGGACGAAAGCGCGTGGAACCTTAGATTAAGACCACTTGCGTATTTTCTAAGTATCTACGGTGTACTATGTCTTTCTTGGTGATCTAAAATGAAAGCTTCTCTCATCAAATAACAAGGCGGTGCATAGATCATATGCAATGAAGCATGTAAAGAAAAAAGTAATCCCTTAATAAAGAACTTTCCACTGACTCACTGGATTTTTCACTACGACTATCACGCAAACGCAAAGGATACTGCCATAGCGTACCTTCATTAGTGTACCTGCCATTAGTGAGTAGCCTCTAATTATTAGTAGATGTATCCCTTCAAGCAAAAAATTTTTGCCAAAAATTAGTGTACCTTCTACTTCATCTAAGTCCACGAGCACGAAGACACGGCGCTTGGGATTCGGGAAGCCAGCGTTAGTCTCGAAAGACACCCGAGACATAACAACATCTGCTCTTTCGTAGACGAACTTGGAGTCCGACAGAAAAAGACTCTTTGTTAAGGCAACGAACTCAGAGTTGGAATGCGTCGACCTATCTATCTATCTAGCTATCTATCTATATTTATCAATCAATCTATTTAGCTATGATTCATCGTAATATCGTAACGGAGTAGTGGTCGTTGAGAAACTCGATGTTGAGGACTCGATGTGCAGGATCCATACCCTAGACTAAACAAGCTTTATAGTCCCTCCACGCGCTAATTTTAGCACGTGTCATCGGATTTGTACGACACCTCATCCCTTTCGCCACGGGGTCAAGGACTCCATCTACCACGCGCAGCCAGGACGTCCCTTGAATCCTTTCCGGAGAAGGAAGCGGCCCAGAAGAAACAACTCTTCATCCAGAACTTTGTACTAAATGGAGTTTTATCCAGCTTAGGGGCATACCACCTTGTAGGTCCTACACTGGGAGTAGGTAGGTAACTTTTTCTCCTGCAGTAGCAGGTCCTACTTAAGGCTCCCCTGGAACTTATAAGCAACCAACCTATATTATCGACCCGCACTAAGTAACCAAACTGAAAACTGGTTTTTTCCTTATGGATTATTTGTAGTACTTCATCCGCTCTACTTTGCTGGAATAACGATCTTGCTATCGCGCTATTTATCTATAATCCATGCATCCATCCATCTATCCACTCATCTATTGAAAAAGTGAATCAAGAGATACATCGGTCCTTTGTCGTGTAGTTTGAAAATTACATTTGACTTAAGTATTTTTCCACACTTTTCGCAGAATATAGTGGTGACATGTACTATGGAACACGACCTTTTGATTCATCTCAGGATAAGGCCAAGCATGAGCAGGAGACGCTTTCTCAGAGACGTAATCCGTATAGTCGAAGTTTTTGGAATCCGGCTGATCATTACAAAACGCAGACGCAGCGCGACTTCTTACATCCTAAGGAGCTTGCAAAACAGCGCCGCGCCCCAACAAAGTACTCCAGATCACACGGAAGATCGATGCAGAAACAGTATTCACTTGAATTTGTTTTTTTTTGTTCTTGGAACACGCTCTAGTATGGAGGTAAATTTTAACTCCTGTTCTTTCTTGGAACACTCTCTAGTATGGAGGTAAATTTTAAGTCCTTTGATAAGTTGTTCTTGTTTCTTACAGCTAATCGCACATGATACAAAAATTCTTTTTCATTTTATCAAGAAGAGACGTTTCTTAAATTCTAAGGCCAATGAGATTGTTTCTTATTGGATCGAGCCTAGCAGTAGCATGAACAGCCTGCATCTTGTTGTCCTCAACAATGTAGCTTACACTGTTCTCAATGTAGTTTTACACTACGATCTCCAATTCGTTCCCCTATCTCAGGTTTTACACTACGATTTCGGAAGGGTTCGGTGCTAGGGATCGACGTCCGGCTTCCTACAGTCCGGTGGTACTAGTAGTTGTTTTGAATGCTTTTCTGTTACTAGTAGGTAGCCCTTAGTCCTCAAGCAAAGAGTTGGGAGCAGTCCCGCTCAAAAAATCTAACTCTAGAGAGCTACCTGAACCATGCGTTTTCATTTCGTCAGCGACAACCTAAATTTGAAGATATCATATAGTGGATACTTAATATCGTTCTACTAGGCGCTGTTATTTCTGCTTCAAAGCTTATTGTGCTAATATGAGGACTTGTCTATAATTCTACTTCATCTGTTTTGTGATTTGACATTTAAGAAGACAAGTGCTCCATGTTGCAAACTTGTATCAGCGTGGAGCGAATGAGGGGGATGGCGCACTGACCACTCGCAGTTTGAGCCCAGCGCAAGAGACAGCGCGGACAAACGCTAGTATCGAAGACAATGTAGTTAAGGCTAATCCTCAACATCACAGGAAGATCCTAGCTAGGTTCTAGAAGGATGACCCTTGTTTTTAGCACTCTCGGCAGCTCTTTTTGTACTTGAAAACGAGGCCACCACATCCTACTTGGCTTCTTTTCGGCTAAAACGAGACGTTTTAGTGAGGGAGAACCTTATTCCAAAGGAAGATGCTTCGAAGGAAGATGTTCCAAAGGAAGATGTTCCAAAGGAAGAACCTTATTCCAAAGGAAGATGCTCCAAAGGAGGATGTTCCAAAGGAAGATGTTCTATATTGATGCTCCCAAAAAGGAGAATGCTCTATATAGATGCTCCCAGGAATGCCCAATGCGGTAGTTCTAATCATGGCGAGGACAGGACTAGGGAGAGGACTAGCATGTTCCAGAGTCTGGAGAACACGTCGATAGTTGCGGATACAACGATGCCTGAAGTGGTAAAGGGTAAAGTTATGACTCTCAAACGACGATGCTTAACATGGATGACATATTTGATTTTGGGTTAAGTACTTTTGTACATACAACGATCTTGTAGTACTAGTTGGTGCGTACATCATGCTCGTCATTTCCTCAGAAAACCATCCTCGTAGTTGTGTACTGACTAGGGTAAGAAGAATTCTGTGCTTGTGCATAGGATGTAATTTACGTAAACATTCTTTGCGAAGAACTCTAATGAAGGAGTTCCGACAGAACCTCCACCCGTCATGCCAGCCTATAATGGAGAGGGGCAGTACGATATGTGCTTGAACCGGCTGCAGTTGCTTGAAGAGGCACCAAGTGAAGACTCGGGTGGATATCTGGATGGTAATATTTGTCTGGAATGAAAAACTTTACACGACTAGACTGTCTGGTACCTTGCGCTTCACATCTATGTGGTTTGTGAGTCTCGACAAATTATTTGTCTGGTACCTTGCGCTTCACATCTATGTGGTTTGTGAGTCACGACAAATTATTTGTCTGGTACCTTGCGCTTCACATCTATGTGGTTTGTGAGTCACGACAAATTATTTGTCTGGTACCTTGCGCTTCACATCTATGTGGTTTGTGAGTCACGACAAATTATTATGGAATGAAAAACTTTAGCTTTACACGACTAGACTGCGACTGGTCAATCAAATCGACTCGCACTTCATCGTTTTCTTAAGCATTCAGTATCAGTCTGACGGATTCTCTGTAGTCTTCCTTGCAACATCGTTTCACTATGATGGTCCTGTTTCACTATGATGGTCCTGTTTCACTATGATGGTCCTGTTTCATTCTGATGGTCCTGTTTCATTCTGATGGTCCTGTTTCACTATGATGGTCCTGAACCTCTATTGTTACAACAACATCATTTCCTTCTTCGTGACAATACAGGTCGCGCTTGCTACAAGGGGGTTACCTGGGCAACGCTGGAGAATAGAGGGAAACCCCCTAAGAAGGTGGGTGCAGCGCCTAAATACATCATGCTCAATGACGGGAGCGGCCTTTTCTAGGTGAGAAGGCAGTTGCCAGGGAGAGAAGGAAATGGAAAAGAACGCAGAATATTATTCAATAAGATTAGGATTATGTTCAGAGATGTAAAAATGAACAGGTAACAGAAAATAAGTGTAAGCAAATGATTGTGCACATGCGCATCACATGTAGTACATGTAGTTCAACGTCATATTTAAAATGTTATTGTTCTCAACATACTAGTACACACTCAACATACGCTGTTGTTCTATTTTCATCAGAAAATAAACACATGCCCGAGCATGCCCTTTTAAGTGAAAATTTTCGAACTGATCTATCACACCGCTTCACTTCCCGCATATACTTAGTTGAATTTCTATCAAGGTTGATCATAATGTTTAAGTTTAAGTTTACTAGAATTTGCAATGGTTACCGAGAAGATTAATGCTTCTACTTCCGTAGCACGATAAACCCCACAGACATTGAATTTAAAATCAAGCACTTCTGTACTTCATGCACAGGCCGCAAGGATTCTTCCGCATCTAATCAATGTAGCTGAGACATAGTAATCTATTTGAGCTTATTTGCGACGTACCATCATAGCTTGTATCTATTTGTATTTTGTTTTCCTATTGTAGTGCTATTCTGTAGTTTTCGAACGCAACGAAGAATATTCATTTGAAAACATCATAGAAATAGAATCAGAGAAGATTGCCGTTTAAAAAGATCGAATGAAACACAGAGCGACAGCACCAAAGAAATTTCAAGGGTAAGAGAGGAGGATATCCATGACCCTGGATGGACCCTCAGATTTTATACAGGACTAGCATGTTGCTCTACGTAGGAATCCTCCTGCCATTGTCAGGTGATAGCAGGACTAGGCAGCTGTCCTGAAGAGACCTGTCGAATCTGTAAAATATGTAGTCGCGTACGAGGACCTCCTTCTATCCCATTGCTTGATGTCTCTCCATCGTGTTCTAGTGCTGGTTGGTGGTTCACACTGACAGAGGAACACCATACGCTAGCGTGTGTTCGAGTTATAATTTCATGTGCTGTTGGAATCCAGCATTTCTTTCCAGAATTATGTTGAGATTGAGCTTCACAGCTAAATCATCTGCAGTAATTGTATCCAAGAATGAGATTCCTGACAGCATAAAGATACTGGGACCTCCTTGGACCAGGCGTTGTTAAACGTCTTTATAGCTTGCGTAGAAGGCAGGTAAAACTGCGGACGGCGGACACCCTCCTAATCCTAATCCTAAGAAGATCCCGAGTCTGCTATCGCGGGATCTCTTGTTCTTATTGGCGCATAGGCTGCCTTGCCAGTAGTGCCAGCAGGATGTTGAGACGGTGGTTTTTTCTCGCTTGCTGCACTCTTGCACCGGTAATATGCTTTGGTTCTGGCATCAGCGGTTCAGGCATCTTCAAGGGTCGTGACACTCCGATTTCCCGCTATCATTTTCCAGAGAGACTCTGTAGTTCTTCCGATTCTACCCCGTCATTCGTGTCTACGCCCGCTTGGGGTTTCACTGGGTATTCCGATGTTCCAGGAAGCTGGAGTATTTCTGGGCAAGAAGAAGTTGAGGGTGCTACTCCTACTCCTTTTCCATGGAAGACATCATCTGCTGGAACGGCTACCCATCGACATTTTGTTCAACAACAAGACGAACCAGGTCCTCGTCAAGGTGACGCCACTCACAGTTCTCGAGCTCAAGATGTTGACGTCCTGGTTCCTCTCCCTGGTGTTCTTGGCACAAAGACAAACATGCACATGGAAAATTCTTGCCCATCGAGCACTTCGCAGTCCAGTGTTTGGGGAGTCGAGATGGTAGTGAGACTTCGGCCGATGCCAGGAGGTGGCACCGGAGGCGGCGATGAGCAACAAGCCCCAATCGATCCTCGCACAGCTGCAGAAGTCTTAAGTGGATCGACAGCGAAACTTTACCTAGGCTCGTCGTCGAACCTAGCACCACTGCATGCACATCAGAGGACCGGCACAACTGCTCGTCTACAGCAGCCTATTCTTGTTCTAGAGGACAACTCATCTCGAGTTTTCGGCGGTGGTCGTGTGAGCATGGAACATCAGAAAACCGCTGCAGAAGACCTGGATCAGAAGATGCCTCTGTTTCAGCGTGTTGACGACCCATATGAATGTCGCTTTTTCCGTCTTTCAGACCATCTTCGAGACTCTTCTTTCAATCAGACTTCTAAATACACTTTCACATTATCATCAAGGGGAAAAGGAGCAGGTTGGATCATGGTCTGACAGATGGAAAAGACGACATCCATAACCCAGCGGATGCTGTGGACTGGTGGCGGAAAGCCAAGGCTTGGCGAGAGTTTTTGAAGAGGCAGCGATCACGGCGTCGGCGCCTGCGTGCCAGTAGGGCAGGAGCGCAGTCTCAGGGCGTGCGACGTCTTGTACTGTCTTCGGACGACGAGTCGGATGGTACTATGGCTAGAACAAGTGTACCTTTCTCTTCTTGCTCCACCTTTGTCGTGTCTAACCGTACTATTGAGATTACGAGCATTCTGATTGAGATTTCGTTCCTTTTATCATTATCCTGTTGTAGAAGCTCTAATGGCGGCGCGCGTTCCGAGTTGGAAGAAGAGGCTTTGCGCCAGGAGTCAGCCCGCAAGAAGCCGCGACAAGGTGTCACGAGTGTGCGGCTTGGGACGCATTCTGTAGAACTGAAATGGGACGCTTTTGATCTGAGCGAAGAGGAGAAAACCAAGGTCTCTTTGCAGTTCCGACACGTAGCTCCTCCTTTTTCGGTGCAACATGCTGCATCTTCTCCTGTGGATGGATTCCAGAGGATGGAGTCCGCGTCCAGAGGACGTCAAGCAGATGCAGTCGCTGCACCAGCTGTTCCTGCAAGAAGATTGCTCGAGACCGGAGTTTTTTACGGGTCGCAAGAAAATCCGCACAATCCAGGCACCATGGTGGAAGTGTTTTGGCGGCCCTTGGTCGATCTGCTTGCTGGTAGTGGTGTTTACGAGCTGCGCAACGCGTTCTACGAAAATGCGCTTCGATCCGGTGCAGACCACGTAGTCGTACGGAAAAAGGAGCCAGCACTGTCCTCTGGGTGGAAATCGGCAGCCAAAATAGCATCAGCAGTGATTTTCCTTCTAGTACCTAATTATACTTCAGAACAAGACATTGGCGGGCCTCCATCTGACAACTCTGAGGATTCCGCAATATCCTACCAACGCCTGAAGTTCGCTAGGGCACTCGGAGCGCGCGTCCGCCAGATCGAGGAGAGCCTGTCGCGATCGGGTGGAAGAAGTGGAGGAGCGGAGCCTTGGGTTTTGGTGCACGTGCTCGAACGACCTAGCTTTCATTCTTAAGAGCAGTCAGTCACTATCTGGAGGTGCGGACTAGGTTGCTGGGTAAGTTGGTTCCCCGTTTTTTGAAGTCCAGGGGAAACGAATACCGCTACTAGACCGAAGTGCTCTTCAAGGATATCACAAGATCAAATACATCTTCTGGGGATACAACTTCTTCATTCTATAATATTTGTGATAACCTATGGCAGTCTGCACTGAACTTTGTGCGAGATTAATTGTATTGTAATGTAATCAGGGTGCACCTTCCAGCGCAACACCTTGAACCTTGAACCTTCCAGCGCAACACTCCACTCAAACAGGGATATCACAGTGATTGCCTAGCTCTAACATTCGGCGTCTCGAGGACCTACAATGGCGACAGCTGCGACGTTGGAAGCCGCGCGTGCAGCAGTCAGTACTATGGCGAAGGTTGCGGGTAGCCGATCGCTGAACCTCCGTCACCTGGAGATCGCAGCGGCACCAGATTTGTTTTTAGACAAGACCTCTTCTAGTGGTCGTGCGGCATCTGAGGATAATGGTCCTCGTCGTGAGGACGATGAGGAGGATTTCGAACAGGAGGAGCGTAGTTCTAGAGGAGAGGTGAAGACCACTGACCACTTTATATCGCCACCGGCTGAGTCCGATAAGCAGTTGCTGCAGAGCATTGCGTCAGAGCTACGCCGCACTCGGCTCTTGGGCGATGCGTCGGACGAAGAAGCTGCTCACCAGGAGGCGGAGACCGACTTGGCGTTAAAGAACAACAAGGACACGACGTCGCGAACAGCGAGCATTCCTCGTGGGACGCGTGACAAAACAGGGCATAATCTCCTCGACGCGGAGCATGACCAAACGTCTCCAAGAGAGGTTCCCCGTTTCAATCTGGGCGAGGACACGGCCAATGGATTGGGTACTGTGCTGCGTCGTCGTGTTGGCCTGGCAGAGCAGCTCCACATCAAAACTACACCAGATGATGCTCCACCACCCGCGGAGTCAGCAGGTCGTGATGCTCTACCCGTGGAGACTCAACCCATTGATGCTCCATTCCTGCCAACTTCCGTCCCAACTCCTGCTTCTGCTCCAACAAGTGGTTTGAGCACTCCATCTCCTCCATCTCGTGCCTTGTCGCTACCGCTTAAATTAAGGGTACACGACCTTTAATGTGCTTTTCTTACCGCTTTTTATGCCTCTCTCATCCTAAGGGGGAGAGAAAGGCATAACAAGCGGGGGAACCCGCGAGCACCAAAAACCTACCTGATGTTCTGAAGAATGCAACTCCGCAACCTCTAATTAAAATATCGAAGAACAAGTTCCCGTCGTTGGGGGGGCAGTTGAAGAAGTCCCGGGAAAACGGGTCTCCCACTTCGACAGAAGAGTCCGAGACGGATCAAGCGACAGGCACACCTGGATCCCGATACTCGCACGCCACCTGGATCCCGCTCTCGAAATCTCCCTCACTGAACTCTCCTATGACGGCGCACGCCCGTTCCGCCAGCGATTTTGCTTGTGATACGAAGCAACAGAGGAAACCCGAATTAAGGCTCGATGTATCTTTCCAACATTATTTTCTTCGGTTTCCTTCATCCAATTAGACTAGGATCTTCATTCAGAGGAAATGCTTTCAGGGAAAAAATTAGATAATCGTGACTCTTGATGTACTAGTTGCAGTTCTTTACACGATATTATATTACTAATCCTCTGTGCTGCCTTGTTTTGAGCTCTAAGCGAAGATAAGAGGCGGATACTAGAGAGAGGCAGAGCTGCGACAAGGCCAGTGCCTGGGAAAGTGCCAGTCGCTCTCGAAGTAATACGCAGAGAAGCACTTCGTGTCCAGCCAAAGCGATCTGTACGTCTTCTCTCTCTCCTCTCGCTGTTTCTCGATCGGGAGGAGGTACTTTTCATCACTAGGAAAGCATGACTTCGACGACGACTACATTCAAGTTTTATCGTCTTTTTCCTAGGTAGGGCTACATCACAAATTATTGTAAGTGGAAAACCACCATGAGAAAGTATAATTTTTATATAGAATCATCAAAATCCAAAAAATTTTTCAAGAAGTACTTATGATTTTCACCAATTTTTCAAGTATGGTTTCTCAGGAACGTGACGCTGAGTGCGATTCGGGGAATGCGGAAGTCGATGCACGGCGTGCATGGGGTAGGTTTTTGAATCAATTGGAGGCGGATGATGAGTATTCTGAGGCAGATTTTTTTCGCATACTAGTGGATCTCATTTCGGAGAAGGACCTTTCAGTGTTTGCGACCGCAAGTCCAGATTCAGCAGATCTGCTGCAGGAGGCTTTTTATATGGCAGGACTTACATACGCATATCAGCCGATCATGTGTTCCTTCTTGTGCAGCTAAGAAGCACAAGCAGGATTAGAGTAACAAGATGAATGCAGATACTGCAGTCTCATAGATACTGATGAGTAACTACAGATGAATGTTGATTGTCCATAACTTTTGTATATAAGGACACGATACTGCTTCTACTTCTACTTTTCGTTTTCATATCAGCGGATTCGGAGGACTGGAGCACTGAAAGTTCTTCGGAAAATCAATCTGGTTACGCGCATACGGTGAGTACCGTTTTGTTTCCCGGTGTTGGCGATCCTCAAGGAGATAGCGGCGATGAGCATCACCACCAGATAGGGACTAGCGAAGCAGGAAATATTAAGGCACTTTCGTGGTGTTGGTCAGGGATGAAGTGGATGAATCTTGAATCTGCAGACACTTACTTTTTATTGTTGAAGGCGGTTTTCATCGTGTATATAAAAGTAATGTGTACTCTTCATCCAGTAGGATAAAAAAAGTGGCCATATAGAACAAGAGAAAATATCCATGAAAGAAGAGAAAGTACTGGCCAGAAATAAAAGAGGGAGTGAGGATGATCTATGTACTCTCAATCCATCATTTACATCTTCTATCTCTCTCTTGCAATTAAAGTCCACACTAATGATGGCGTTCGGGCAAACGGTACCGCAATGAATGGCGGAGTGTTGGCACTACGACCGCGCGTGCATATGGACTCGACTTATGACAGACTTTGTGCACATAGACATAATGTACACCGTTTAGTCATTCATGCAGCTGTCTGTTCTCTACTAGTTTCTTCTGAATGTTGTGTGTATCACTTCTGCACGTCGGAGCTCACCTAAGCAATTCCTGTAGGATATAGGAGGACATCAAGGAAAAGCTTTTCAGGACGTTGATCGTGTACCAAGAAAGCTATAGAAATTTTTGAAGCCGAGAGAAATTGTTCGTTCGTCTTTCTCTGCACTAACAATTGGGATTGCTAGTCGATGCACATCCGGGAAGTGCTGTTGTGGAGAGCACGCACAAGCAAATTGCTACGCAGTTGTTGCACTTGGTAGACCATACACTTCGTGTGGCGTCTTGTCTTAGGAAAATGTTGAACTTGGTGATCAAGAACTTCGTGTCTCCTTCGTGTCTCCTGATGACCCTTGGTAGTTCTTCTTTTTCTACTTGAAAAAGAAGCACCTTGCTTCCAAGGATCCTATTACAGTACTCTCAAGAAAGAGGAAGATGCAAGGACCGTACTAGTTCTAACGGTAGCGACACAGATAAGGCTGGCGGAGTGAAGCTGCCTATTAAGATTGCGTTTTCACAACCGGAAACAGCCACAATCGAAGAAGAGGTGATGGTGGAGGTGTCGACACTCAGGAATCGACCATTAGGGTTGAAGTGAATTTTTCTGCTCATCTGAATACTACGTTGTTGAAGTGAATTTTTCTGCTCTCCTGAATACTACGTCTAGTTGGGGCTCCACGGGCTTTCTAGTTCGGGCTCTACTAGTGAATGTATGATAGTACGATTATAGTACTGTTGTGTGAGGCAGTCTGCTCTGAATTCTGTGCGAGATTTATTGTCTTGCATTGTGCCGAAGTTGCATTATCGAAAATATCCTCCGAAGTTTGACTTCTAGACGCAGAATAAGACGCCGATGCAGAAATCACTTCACGATGGCATTACATCGGATGCGCTGATACATACATGATGGCGTTGATGCATAGATGATGGCGTTGATGCATAGATGATAGTACATAGATACATAGAGAGTGCGGTGATAGTACATAGAAGGAATGTATTAAGAAGGTGCATCTGTGTATTAAAGGTACTACCTCTGTGTATTAAAGGGTCTTCATGATCATCGTCAGTTTATTTTCCTCTCGGATACGAGTAGTCCTACCTATAATATGTGGGGTTTCATCTGAACCAGACAAGGGGAAAATCGTGTATTTTCCAAAGGCGCTCCATCATCATAGATTCCGAGCTGTGTTGTCACATCCGACTACTATCATCTAGAAAGAGTCATCTCGAGGAGAGCAGTCGTGAGCGACAATTGTATTATTGACGGTCTACGCGACATGCTTGTGGGTGCATGTTCTTGTATGCTTATTTCTCGAGAATAGTTAGGACCTGTGAGCAGGTAAGGAGATCTTCTCAGCATCAGCAAGTAGTTTTTTCGTTCTTAAGAATTTGAACTTAGATTTGACGCTTATTCGAGCTCTTCAGCAAGGATTCATACTCGACCTGTCCCGCAGCTGCAACGGGACAATCATTTTTCAGTTTTTAGTTCAAGTTATTTTCCCGCTGCAATTTCATCGATGTTGCCACACATAGTCCGTCCTCAGGAATTTGTTCACAAGAAGGATATAGTGTCGTTGTACCAACGTTTGTTGTCAGTATAGTTACTGCAATGTGTACGTGGAACAGTCCTCGGTAAACCTTATAATTCTATGTTGGCATTTTCGACGGCCACATGAAATGAAGTGGAAACAAAGAAAATCCTAATCCACCTGCTTAAAAAAGAAGAATACAAATACAGATTGTTGGAAGCCGACTAGAAATTGATGCGAACGACTAGAAGCGTTATCATGATTACTGGTAATATTATTTGTTATCCGTCGAGCAGGAGTTTGAAACTGTCTGAAGGTACGAGATGAGAACTCGTGTCTTTGTATTTACAACGAAATACTAAGTATTTTTGTTCGGTAATTTTTTTAGACCGGTATAGCCCCTCTTCAGTCAATGATGTGGAGGAGAGACCCGTAGGTATTTTGATGGACGATGTCGTCAATCCTTTAATATTTCTGTTACTCTTCTTGCTAAATGCACAGCATCTAGCTTTTCCTTTTTTTTGTCTGTTGAAATTTGAAGCATCTGACTTTGGAGAAATTGGTCCTCAGCCATACACAGAGACGTACGCATGGATGACGTTACACACTGCCTCATAGAATTTAAAGCATGAAGATAAGAGCCTAAATATGAGTTTGTGGCTGCTTGGTTAAGCCTGTATTTTCTTTTGAACAGAAGCAGGGGGAAAGTGTTTTCTCTTGCATGCCGCTCCTTGTGCAGAAATTCTGAGTCGTCGTGCAAAAACACCACACAGACCATAGACGAAAACATCACCCGCAGCCCATGAATCTCAAAAATCGATGAACGACCAAGAGGACCGTGAAAACGGCTGTTCGAGCTTGGATTGGAAAAAGATTTCCTTATTTCATCAGTCTTTCTCTAGCTTTCTCTTTGTGTCTGTGAAATGTCTGCTTTCTCTGCGCCCACCGCTGCTGGTGCGTCGAACTAAATCGAAAAATTTGTAATGTAATGTAATCATGATGAAAATACACACACACAGTGATGTGCATGCCCTTGTCCACACAAGAAGTGATTGAAAATCAAAAGATCGCTGAATTCTCAATGATGTACATGCCGTTGTCCACACAATCTGAATTTGTCTGAAGATCCAAGAAATCTTGTCTACAGAAATGAAATTCAAAATGTCAGCACCTACAGAATCAGACGAAAGTTCTCTACAACTTTGAAAAAATATACAGAAGCTCACTACAATTGAGTTGCACATCACACACTAAATCAAAATCAACATTATACTGAATGAGTCTAAAAATGATCTTTGAAAGAGAGAAACATCTTTTTTTTTCAACCAGAGCGTGGCACGGCACAAGGGTGTTGCAAGTTTCATTTACAAGGAATTTTTATGGATGCATGTGTCGTAACTAGTCACAATACCTCAAAATCTTGCATTAGACTCTTGGAGAAATTTTTAGACTGCTTTCATTCAGAACTTCGTGACGACGTCTTACACCCCTCTTGAATAATTTAGACAAGATGATGCCAGGAATGGGCGGAGGCGGCATGATGCCAGGAGGCGGCCAGATGGTGGTCTTAAACAAGAACACCAAGCGAGAGACTGGGCGAAAGGCGCAGAGGAGTAATATTGCTGCCGCGGTGAACGTAGCCAGTATCGTCCGCACGACACTCGGACCCAAGGCGATGTTAAAGATGCTCCTGGATCCTATGGGCGGAATCGTATCTATTGTTAAGGAAGATACAATCTCAAACCCCACCCTTGAAGAATTAAGATGTATGTACCCCTAGAATGGGTTTACTACTACTACTACTACTACTACTATGTTGAGGGAGACTGAGCTCCTCTTGTAGGATTGTCCATCCTTGTGCATAATCACTTTTATGATGATGAGAGGTTGGTGATAAATAAGTGATTTAGAAGTCCAATCAGAAAACGAGTTCTTTGCCAGAACATACAAATTGCTTAAATCCCAATTTCAGCTCCCATCCCAATTTCGCCCAATCTCCCATCTACGCAGGTTATGACGAACGACGGCAACGCAATTTTGCGAGAGATTGACGTGGGACATCCCGCAGCCAAGAATTTAATCGAATTAAGCCGAGCTCAGGATGAGGAGGTGGGTGACGGCACCACTAGTGTTATTGTCTTAGCCGGCGAAATGCTCTCGGTGGCAGAGCCGCTCCTCGAAAAGAACATTCACCCGACTGTTATCGTGCAAGGGTACCTTGATTTGATTATACAACTGTAAATTTTGATGTCTTGATGTTTATGTTGAAGTGTAGCACTTCCTTTTCGTTGTGGTCGTTGTGTAGAATAATACTAAAAAGTAAGGTCTTCTTTCCCGAAAACAAAAAGTCTTTTCTTCTCTTCATTCAGGTATCTAAGAGCCCTCGAGGATAGTCTAAGATTGCTAGAGCAGGTCGCTATTCCGATTGGTAGCGAAAAAGCGAAGTTGATTGAGGTAGTCCAAAGTAGCATCGACACGAAATTTGTGTCGCGTTGGGGCACTATGATTTCCACTTTGGCAGTGGAAGCGGCACAGTGCGTCTACGAGGAATTGCCTTCCGGAAAGAAGGAAATCGACCTCAAAAGGTATGCCAAGGTCGAAAAGATCGGAGGTGGTGACCTCGAGGAGTGCACGGTATTTATTTATGACATCGACCTATGAGTTGAAGAATTTATATATAGTGCTCTGCTCGAACTCGTTTTGTCATCAAAATGAAAATCTATGAACTATTTCGGTCACGACAGCAAGTTTGTAGTACCACCCTCACTCTACTTTTCAAACACAGGTCCTCAAGGGTGTGATGTTCAACAAGGACATTACCCATCCCCGCATGCGAAGGAAAATTAAGAACCCGCGAGTCGTTCTGCTCGATTGCCCGTTGGAGTACAAGAAGGGCGAGAGTCAAACCAACGTACTACAATTTTATTTTTGCTTCACTCTAATAACATAATTTATCTAGTAAGTAAAGTTAATGAACAAGAGTGGAACAAGATGGGGGACTAAAGAAAAACCAACAGATTCATCTTACTCCTCATTTTTGCTTCACTCTTAAACTAGTAAAGAAAAATCAACAGATTCATCCTGGACTTCCCCGGGTGACCCGCTTTCCTCAGTCCTACGGATCATTCGACAGGGGAAAATGAAGGGAAAGGGGAGAACTTTGAAGGGGGTCCCTTCCGTTCAGAGTCATGATGACCATTGAAGGCTGAGCTTTAATCTTACTCCTCATCTTAGGTCGAGATCACAAAAGAGACGGATTGGGAGGCAATGTTGAAGCAAGAAGAGGAAGAAGTGAAAAGATTATGCGACGAAATTTTGCGCGTATCCCCAGACGTTGTTATCACGGAAAAGGGAGTTTCGGATTTGGCACAGCATTTCTTGCTCAAGAAGAATATCTCGGTACTATTACAGTAGTTGCCAACATTTTTATGTAGAACAGCTTGACGAGAATACCAACCTCCCTGAAGATTTAATTTCATAGTTCCCCAAAACGATACGTACAACATATAACACGGTGGTTGATTTTAGGTGGTCCGCCGACTTCGAAAGACGGATAACAACCGTGTCGCAAGGGTCACAGGAGCAACAATCGTGAACCGACCGGAAGAACTCGATGAGAAAGACGTGGGTACAGGTTGCGGCCTCTTCGAGGTGAAAAAGATTGGTGACGAATACTTCACCTTTATGACGGAGTGCGACAACCCGAAGGCGTGCAGTGTCATACTGCGAGGTAATATTAAATTAAAATGTTGAGTTTAAACTATTAACTCACATGAGTGAAACAAGTTGTTTTTCTAGGAAGATGAACTCGTGACTCATGATCAGCTAGTCTTCATAAAGAAGTTTCCTTTGTGGACCAGAAGTTCTTCATGGACCACTTCCTAATGTTTAAAACACAAGGTGCCAGTAAGGACGTGTTAAACGAAATGGAGCGTAACTTGCATGATGCTTGGAACGTTGCCCGAAATATCATCTTGGAACCAAAACTCCTGCCGGGTGGAGGAGCAACCGAGATGCACTTGAGTACCATTCTTTGATACTAAGAACTTTGCTTGAATTTTGAAAATGGAAATGAAATAGCAAACAATCTTCGAAGCAATATTAGAGTACTCCGATTCTTGCATTTAAGTATTATAACTTGTTCATCATCTCTTTTTAGGTGCTAAGCTGAAGGTGCTGGCCAAGTCGCAGACTGGTACCATGCAGTATCCGTATCAAGCGGTCGCAAGCGCCTTTGAGGTTATCCCGCGCGCCCTCGCGCACAACTGTGGCGCCAGTGTCGTGCGACTCCTCACGGATTTGCGCTCCCGACACGGCAACCCGGATGTCGCCAGCCCCATGGGTATCGACGGCAACGAGGGTAAGATCGTAGATGCAGCGAAAGCAGGCATCCTGGACACCTTTGCGACCAAGGCGCAGACCATCAAGGCAGCTATTGAGGCAGCAGCCATGATTTTGCGCATCGACGACATCGTCTCAGGCCAGAAGTCGAAAAAGGGAGGACCGGCACCACCGCAACACAGAATGGAGGATGGAAATCCGAACTCCCATCTCGATGGAGAGGGCGAGCAGGTCAACTAAGCCTCAACTAAGTAGAGGATCTCTTCTACGACTATGAGGACCTCTGTAGTTGGTGGAAGAAATAGTCACAAGACTAGAGGATGTCTTCTACGACTACTGCTACCATAGTAGTTAGTAGTAGAAGCATAAGAGGTGTTGAGTGTTGACTACGACGGTTTAGTAGTCATAGTAGAAGTAGAAGAATAGGAGGAGGTGAAGAACAACAACAACATCGTCGTGGTGCCACAGTTTATACAAAGTTGAGATTTTTGTAGTCGTTTGTGGAGACGTGAAGTCCACCCTGTTACAGGAGGCAAGGAGGACTGATCCGCATCCAAGGCACGAAGCGGTCTCTACTACAATCATAGCAGACGCAAGGAGTCGTGCAGCAGGTTTCAGTTTTTTCTCGACATGCTGATTCTTGCGTTGTGGCGGTCATTCGACCGGCGGTAGCGGAGAACAACATCATACTTCTTCTATTATTTACTGTTGGCACGACTCGCCGTTGTGAAGAAGACTTAGTTTTTACCGACCTCGACTTGTGAATCCCGCGAATCTGCTTCTTGGATTTCCATGGCATTCCATCTTTCTTATTTTTCGAAGTATCACTACCATCATAGAGACCTTTTACTAGGACTGCAGGCATTATCAGAATTACCTGGAGACGATGTATTTTTCAGTGGCACTCTGTAATTAGTTTAGTTGGAAGAAAGGTTAGGGTTATAACACGTTTTTAGCACAACTCGTCATCTAAATATTGTTCTTGATGTATTAGCAATCTACGATGTACTAGAGTGTGGATGGTTGGCACACTTTTTTTGAGTTCGACACATCTTCCCATGATTTCTTTGCTCTACCCCCAACGACTTCCCCACCCACAAACGACGTAAATCTTGCTATTTCAAATCGATATGATCGGACGAAAAAGTTGCAAAGTGCTCAGACAGTAAAAATTCTTCTTTGTGAATACTTGCTGTGTTTTGAGTTTGACCTCTGATCATCATTGCGTGATCTGATGACAGAGTTATCGTCTCTTGTACCCGCAAGCACGGCGATGGAGATGCAGGAAGTGGACACTGGAGATCAAAGAGAAATCATTTTTGAGTGCGAGTTCTCTGCACAGTGAGAGATGCAAAACGGATGACGACGAGAGAAGAAGTTACTATGTCAGAAGAGAGTGCTGGAATCAAGCTAATTCGTTCCTGTATTTCTTCGAATCAGTGTAGCACATTTGATGGATCCCCGATGCAAATCATTGTTTGGGGACTTTCTCATCTTTTTGGGGACCAAAACGAACTGGGACTTTCTCAGCTTTTTGTAGTGAAGAAGTATCGGAAACTAGTATAAGAAGTACTTATATATAAGAATCACTAGTATAAATTGAGGAGTATCGGAAACTACACCTGTGAGAAGAATGAGCCTGGTGATGGCGTCGGGTGGGCCGACGTTGCTATCTCCCTATCCTCTTGTGCAACAAAGTCAAGCGACTAGCAGCTCTGCCGCCTACTACCAGCACACTGATGGGAACAATACTTCTTGTGCAAACTACTCGTCCGCTATTAAGGCATAGAGGACTTTCACAGATCATGCATCCTTAACATCGAGTATCGTCGGTCTTTTTATTAGGGTCATCAAGTTGTACATAGATTGAAGGATCATGTGAATGTAATAATGAAGTTCTCTAATCCTTCTAGCCCAGGACCAGGATATTCAGACTTTGCTGTGAGGACCGCAAAGTTCGGTGCGGGCCACCTCTACGTATTGACGCCCTACGGTCAAGGTGTGCTGGAGTCGTGCAAAGGGGACATGGTCACAGTCTCGTTAGCATGTGGAGCCAAAATCACCATTTTACGTACTCCATTTTAATATTCATGCAGTGACTTCATTTTTATGCACGACTGTGGTTATCCATTAAAGATTCTTTATTCATTTATCATTATCGAATTTCGACGAAGATAGAACTCTCAGCATCTTGCGATCATGTACCTACAGATTGTTGCTTGCTACTTCTTCTGCATAGTGCTCCAAAAACAAGAAAGAGTTCCATAAGATTGATTATCATTATATGATTTTTAATTCACCGAACCCATTGATATCACTATGACTATTTCTCAGGTTCCAAGGTGCAGTTCCACCAACAACACGCGGTGGAAGCAAGAAATATTGAGGCAGGCACTGGGGATCTACAACATATTGATATGACGAAAGGACAACATCTGCATGATGATGGCTTGCAAACGGGCAAACGACGTTACTGTGATATGAGCACAACGGAGGAGGAACCTCACGAGCCACCATCAAGACGCGGATTTCGCTCGTCAGTCTAGGAAGACTAGGCCGCGGACAGTATCGCTAGTCTAGAGGTAGAGAAATCGGATTGTAGCAGCAGCTATGACCACAGATGTCCTGAAAAGTCATCGCCCGCACTACAAGAATGGTACTAGAAGTGTTAGGCGTTTATTGCTGCAGTCAAGAATCTTGAAGCGAGAGCATCAGGATGCTGACGTAACATTGTTACAAAGCAGGACCAGGGCGTTATAAAGAGGGAAATAGATGAACAAGATGCTTTACTTGTAGTAGGGAGTCTACTAGGTAAAGACGATGTGAATAAAAACCATCATGGAAGAGAAATTTATAGAGAATGATCTTCTAGTACTAGTAAATGAAAAAAAATCGAAGATGAAATCGTGAGGTTCGCAGTACCGACAACTTCTGTTGAAACTCATAATTAGACATTGCTTTGTATCCATTTTGAAGATTTTGCTCATCATCCCTTTTCCCGCAGGTTATAATTGTGAGCGCGAATCGATTTCTTTATCCTACACATCAAATCTAAAAAATGTATCATATGGTCGCGAATTGGGCTGCTCATTCGATCTGAAGATATTTCAGTTTCAGACCACAAAGTCAGTGGAAGACGAGGCTGGCTGAGGTCTGGTCGGGTTCTTTACCCGTTCGTCGGAAGGCTTTTCGCCATTCGTAACCTTTTACCCACAGGGTGAGCTTGTTCATCTCCATTCACCGTAAGGAATCCATTCAAAACCTCTAATTGCTGTAATGTCATCTGTCCTGATCTGTCTGAAATACCACTGAATCCTTGTCCGAGTGGCTATGGATCAAATCGTTCTACGTTCCTGCCTGATCTGCGGAATTCATCTCATCGATCCGAAAGTCTAAGTAGCAAGGCCCTGGTTCTGGCGAAGGTCCCACTGTATGCAGTGATCCTCTTCAGTGGTTCATCGCTGGACTGGCGCGCCCTTTTGTGACGCAGAATCTAAATCGTGAGCTTTGATGACGTAAGCTTTGATGGTAAATGAATGATGCAATTCCGATGGTTCCGTGAAGTGACTCATCACAAGGCCGGGAAATATTGGTGCAAAAAGTATCTGGGGGTGAAAGTAGAATACAGCTATTCTTGCTATTTCCTTGATTTTTCCAACTATATAAGATTTAAGTTAGTAATATTCTTCATTTGCTGATTTTTGTACAACTATCGACATCGAGTAAGCTCACTACTTCTAGTTCTAGGCAAAATGAAGCTTGTTGTTTTCTTGCGGAAGCTGGCGAATGAGTCGGTGACCGTGGACTTGAAGAGCAACACCAGCGTCACTGGAACCGTGCTAGGCGTCGACATGCAGATGAACATGCACGTGAAGAACGCAAAGGTACTTTTTATGCACTTAATACTTACAGAAAGAACGACAGAAAAATTCGTTTTCATTGAAAAATGATGACCACGACTAAGTACATTGATATGGTGATTCTCCAAACAGTACGTTTACGAAGAAGTGTACGTTTTTCATTCCTGTACTTATAACTACAGGTGTCAACACCCGGACGAGAGACAGTACCAATGGAACAGATAACTCTACGAGGCAACACGATTCGGAGTGTCACCTTACCCGACAATTTGGCCTTGGACACCTTGTTGACTGACAAGGAAGCCCGAAAGCGACCAGCGGTGGGCAAGGGCAAGGGAAAAGCTAAAGGCCGTGGCGGTGGTGCTAGAATCCGTTAAGAGCAGAGACCACTTCTCTTTCAGAGAGACCACTGCTTTTCATGAGGAGATGAAGGAATTTTGGGGGGACAAGATGAGTGCTTCTTAAAAATTATAGTTGCTGGTGGTGCAGTGTGGGTGTGCCTTCGAGGTGGAGTACTTCTTCTACTAGCTAGAAAGGAAGAAAGGAGACCGACCGGAAGAAAGGCAGAAGGCAACATCATCTTCCGGGTCAGCAGTACTACAAAAACAAGCACAACAACAACAAATACAACGACTTGATATTTGCACGAACAGAGGTGACGTAGACGTACAACGAGTGCGTCTATGGGACAATTACGGAGTAGATGAACAACGAAACGTGCAACTATGAACATCGCGCCAACTAGCCTTTACCATGCACCCGCATGGTAGAAGATTGATATTTATAGCAGAAGACGTCGAAAGCTTCTGCCATCATTCATGAATCAATTTACAAATCCCATTACCACGACCCATAATATATGCCATTGAAGATGAACATTGTCACCATGATCTAGGGACTACAATGGATATCACATTCGCGACACAAAGTCCTACGTTTCACATTGCGCATCACCTAATGAACACTGCCTGAAGCAGATGCAAAAAGAGCAAGGTGAAATTAGCTTCTTTTGCTCAGCAACCTATCATGATGAAAGAAAAAAAAGTGTTCTCCTCGTCGTTCTCGCAAGCTCAAGTTCCTGTTATAAACTCGTTCAGGAGGTGCAGTATCGCTGAACAATAATGCTGTCTAGAAGGACTCGGTGTTTTTGTTGGAGGTAGCGTCTCTTCCTTTAACCATTCTGGCACTCATCTCTGCTTGCCTCAACAATTATTAGATCATCGGTGAATATTGGTGTCGTGTTTAACTTCTGTCCTCACAATGCCTGTTTCTAGAGTCTACTCCACCAAGTTTGTCAATACCGCTAGAAGAAACCACGTAACCCGTGCTCCTGCGCATTCCCTACTATTCCCTAATTCCTGAATGTTCCCAAATTTCCTGCATATTCTTCAGAGTATTTGATTTTAGGACTCTCGAACTGTGCTGAAGATACTCAAACACCCAGTCCAACTAGGAACCATGTTCATGTCCAAGATTTCTGAAACTGAGTATGTCTATATCGAACCATAGTACATTTATTCTTCGTGGTACAACAATTCTTCATGGAATCGATACCAATTTTATATGTACAACCCTTCAACAAGAAGATGAGTTGAAGAATACTTACTAGACTTCTGTATCTATAAGGAGGTTTGTTGACCGATAAGGACCGAAATATTTGAACACCAAGGAGTCCGTTCTTGTTTTGCTCCTGATGAGGACCAAAGATAACGAGTGCATAGTAGACGAGCAGGGCAATCCTTAGGCTGGTCCGATCATCAGACTCGAGTTGCAGTTTGTGAAACCCTCTACTTTGCAGTTGCAGTTTGTGAAACCCTCTACTTTGCAGTTGCAGTTTGTGAAACCCTCTACTTTGCAGTTGNCTGTCCTCTCCGTTGACTACTACGAATGTAGTGTTTACATTTGAGCTATCCTCTGTCCTCTCCGTTGACTACTACGAATGTAGTGTTTACATTTGAGCTATCCTCTGTCCTCTCCGTTGACTACTACGAATGTAGTGTTTACATTTGAGCTATCCTCTGTCCTCTCCGTTGACTACTACGAATGTAGTGTTTACATTTGAGCTATCCTCTGTCCTCTCCGTTGACTACTACGAATGTAGTGTTTACATTTGAGCTATCCTCTGTCCTCTCCGTTGACTACTACGAATGTAGTGTTTACATTTGAGCTATCCTCTGTCCTCTCCGTTGACTACTACGAATGTAGTGTTTACATTTGAGCTATCCTCTGTCCTCTCCGTTGACTACTACGAATGTAGTGTTTACATTTGAGCTATCCTCTGTCCTCTCCGTTGACTACTACGAATGTAGTGTTTACATTTGAGCTATCCTCTGTCCTCTCCGTTGACTACTACGAATGTAGTGTTTACATTTGAGCTATCCTCTGTCCTCTCCGTTGACTACTACGAATGTAGTGTTTACATTTGAGCTATCCTCTGTCCTCTCCGTTGACTACTACGAATGTAGTGTTTACATTTGAGCTATCCTCTGTCCTCTCCGTTGACTACTACGAATGTAGTGTTTACATTTGAGCTATCCTCTGTCCTCTCCGTTGACTACTACGAATGTAGTGTTTACATTTGAGCTATCCTCTGTCCTCTCCGTTGACTACTACGAATGTAGTGTTTACATTTGAGCTATCCTCTGTCCTCTCCGTTGACTACTACGAATGTAGTGTTTACATTTGAGCTATCCTCTGTCCTCTCCGTTGACTACTACGAATGTAGTGTTTACATTTGAGCTATCCTCTGTCCTCTCCGTTGACTACTACGAATGTAGTGTTTACATTTGAGCTATCCTCTGTCCTCTCCGTTGACTACTACGAATGTAGTGTTTACATTTGAGCTATCCTCTGTCCTCTCCGTTGACTACTACGAATGTAGTGTTTACATTTGAGCTATCCTCTGTCCTCTCCGTTGACTACTACGAATGTAGTGTTTACATTTGAGCTATCCTCTGTCCTCTCCGTTGACTACTACGAATGTAGTGTTTACATTTGAGCTATCCTCTGTCCTCTCCGTTGACTACTACGAATGTAGTGTTTACATTTGAGCTATCCTCTGTCCTCTCCGTTGACTACTACGAATGTAGTGTTTACATTTGAGCTATCCTCTGTCCTCTCCGTTGACTACTACGAATGTAGTGTTTACATTTGAGCTATCCTCTGTCCTCTCCGTTGACTACTACGAATGTAGTGTTTACATTTGAGCTATCCTCTGTCCTCTCCGTTGACTACTACGAATGTAGTGTTTACATTTGAGCTATCCTCTGTCCTCTCCGTTGACTACTACGAATGTAGTGTTTACATTTGAGCTATCCTCTGTCCTCTCCGTTGACTACTACGAATGTAGTGTTTACATTTGAGCTATCCTCTGTCCTCTCCGTTGACTACTACGAATGTAGTGTTTACATTTGAGCTATCCTCTGTCCTCTCCGTTGACTACTACGAATGTAGTGTTTACATTTGAGCTATCCTCTGTCCTCTCCGTTGACTACTACGAATGCGTAACTAGTACCACTGCTACTGCTACTACTACGACTACTACTCTAATGAAGGGCAGAGCCTAGCGATGTCTTGGCAGATTTATTCGGGTACGGGTCCTCCTGCTCCTCTCAAGGGGAGGGTGCCATGCCTGCCTACTACGTTATGGCTTGTTGTCAGTCACTATTTAATCGGGCATGATGGGCTTCTTCTATGTTCAATCCTGAGCAGGCTCTATCTGGCATTGTCACTATCTGGCAGAGTGGATCCTGTCTCTTAGAGATCCTGTCTCTTAGAGGTCAGACGTAAGACGATTTGGAAGGGGATCGATCCACGCAGCCAATCATAGTAGTACCCTTAGAACAAATAGAAATACATCGAAGGGATTTTTAACTACCCGAACCCGATAGTTGACAAGCTTTAAGTGCGGCTCGATGGCTTACCGACCGGACTACTCTCGACTGAATCTGGTGGAATCAGATGACGTTTTCAGAAAGCCTTATGAGAGAATTCGATTCATTGCTCTTGTAGTTAATATGCTACTGCTGGAATACATAGCCAACATGACAACTTTTTCTCAACAAGATCAGTGGGCGAACTCTACCTTTTTACAACATCAACAACCGTTTAAGTCTCCTACTGGTACCCCCTAGGCTAGTCCCATCATCCAATGCATCAACGATCTCAAGAACACCACAAGAGTCCTCTTGTCTCTCTGCTTTGGATCACACTTGTTATAGTCAGAATGTCCTCAGGACACACGTCAAGGACACTTCTCGTGACTCTAGAACACTAGTTATTTGGGGGACAACATTAGAACAACTCATGACTGTACTCAGGACACACATCAAGGACACTCCTCAGTGCTGTCAGTAGCTTAGGAAGGCTCCATGATCATGATGATCTTCTAGATATCCATGACATCGAAAGGATACGCATCTTCTAAGTTGCACTAGTTGATGTACGGCAGGCCCAGGCGAAGCGGGCGTCCAAATCGAGTAAGTCCTCTTCGTCCTCATCGTCGTCGGACAGCGCATCGGGCTCGGAGGATTAAGGCGTTCTGTTGTACTTAGACGAGTTCGAGTTCTTGCACACTACACTGCTGGAGCAGCATGATTAGAGACGCATCACATTCACATCGTGCACACCCCTGCTACTGAGTTGCTACTAAGTTCCTCAAGGAAGAGAATGGACTTATGCGGTACTAGTATGATGCTCTCAAGGTATCGTATCGTCCCCCTCTAATGCATGAAGGCGATGGTCGGAGCTCCGGTTACTGCGATTCCTTAGCGACAGCGTTAACGGTGGACCGAGTATGCCCATGGGCAGTCGTACATAAGCCAAAAAATTTACATCTATTGAATCACCCACATGTACTTTTGCTCATCACACCAGAAAGTTTAGCTTCATTCCATACTTCCAAGAAATTTCGTACTTCCCAGCACTTATTGCTACTACTTACTTATCTATCATGATCATTACACCACTTTCTTCTTGTCCACACACTATTATAAATATGACCTGGAGCATTCATACGATTGATTTGCACAAGAATACGAAGATACAAGAAAGTGTTTAGAAGATGCTACTCGGAAATCATGTATGTCTAGTTTACACACAATCAAATTTGGTACCAGTTTCAGTAGATCATGCACATTAATCACACCTTTAGTTTCTTCCATGTCAAATCACATAAATAAAATGCACAGAACAAATTGAATTATCTATGACACCAGACACAGACTGTTGAAACTCAAGAAACTCTTCTTTCCTAGACCACACATCAACACAAACTTATATATTCAATCGTAGCTCTGGATGTGTACCTGTATTTGACGTAGTAAAGTTATTTCTCTTCATAAAGCCCGCATTCACATACAACCATCTTCATGCCGTTATCTGTATAGTAGGCAAGGCAAACATGTTGATGCTCTCTAATATGTTCAATGAGTAGGATGAGCTTTGGTAGGTGTTCAAGAACATGAGTATCCCCGATTCTTGTAGTAGTTAGTCCCATAGTACTGTCAATGTCAAATTGTGATCCTCCCTATGTAGAATCGAAACATCCCAGCAGACGTCATCTTAACAGATTTGTCCTCAGACGAATGAATGAATATTGTAGGCACGACTACTGCAAGCCACAGGCACAATGGGTCTGGGCGCTGATCCGAGGCCGAACAAGCAGGTTGTTGCTGTCGAATCTGTGCTATGCCGTAGTCGGTCGTAGTGGTGTGTCGTGATTCTGAGATCGGTTCTATCTCCCACCATCACTCTCTCGGTGGCAATTGTTCAGATGGCTGTGCGCTGGAAATAATCTCAAATCGATGATGTGGTAGTCTCCATGGCATCGGTAAGGTTGTTGTCTTCATCATGGTCGGTCGCAGCAGGCAGCTGCCTGCTCCTTCACGTCGACATCGGTCGTTTGTGAGCAAGTATATGAACGGAGAGATGAACAGCATCCACCGACAAAGAACCACAGCTCTCCCAATCACCACCACCACCACACTCCAATTCTTGCCTACTCACTTCGTATGATTTACAAGTCTTGTGGTTTAACATGATCTATGTCTAGAACGTGAGGTTTCATCTTTTCATCTTCCAAAAACTAACCCTTTTAGTGCGTCATAGTTCGTAGAGGAGTACGACAGCACTTGATTTCTATGTGCCCCTTAGCACTCTCATGAAATTCAAAGTCATCTATGCTTTTAATTTGTTACATGAGAACATGATCTTCACGAGATCGAGATCATGGATCGCTGCCCTTGTTCCCCTACGAGGACAGCAAGAATAAGTATTCGAGTTCTTGCATCAATGAGAATCGAATAAGCAGTATCTTTTCAGGAGAACTACAAGGCTGAAACAGACAAGCATTCGAAACTCAACGACTCAGAGATCAAGAACAAGACTCCTACTGCCTTAGTGGTCCGCCTGCAGTGGATCAACAAAACTCCTCCTGCCTTAGTGCGCGTCCTCCACTGGTGTTGCAGCGACAACGACCATAGCAGTATAAGCTGTTGCGGTAAGACCAGCTGTGTGGTATCTTCAGGCTTTTACTGCGTCGACACTCCAGTAGCTTCATTTGGCTTCGTTTTACGTAAGCTGTTTTGGTCGAGGCAGCTTGGCAGTGCGTCAACCCTGGTTGACGTCGACCAAGGTTGCTGTAGTGGATTTCAAGATCATGTTCATCTGCCACGACTATTGTCGGGGCACGAAATCCTGCTGCAAGAGAAGCCCCCAACATCGCGGCTGTCAGTTTGATTATTTTATGGTCATCGGGAGTTAGTAGTATTTTTTAGGTCTTAATAAGATAGAGTACGGGGCTCCTGTGTTATACTAGATTATCATTAGATGAATTTTCTAATGAGTTGGAGTTACAACTGCAGAGTTCGTCGGAAGACGGGCGGATCGATTCTCTGATTTCACAACGCTTCGAAACCTGGATTCGCTACCTATCTGGCCGGAGGGAATTCGTGCTAGATCGACACGATCTTTTCTTATGTCTTCACGATTACTTACAGTATGTACGCAGCGTCTCTCTGCTTAATTAAGTATTGTAAATAAGTACTTACACTCGAACCTACTTTGTCCTAGCAGGTGCGGCTTGGCCGCGAAGCAGTGGACCCTCAACCTTAACCTTGGTAGATGAGTCGGAGTGTAATTATAAAGATGAATTCGTGCTAGATCGACACGATCTTTTCTTATGTCTTCACTGGAAGATGAATGAGTGTCGCTAGATCGACACGATCTTTTCTTATCGCCAATTATTATAATAAAGATGAATGAGTGTGGTCCTCTAGTGTCTTCTCTGGTCCTTCTAATGTGTCTTCAAAAAAGTGCCTCCCGGAGCCGGATTCGTCTCGCTTTTTCGCTACTGAAGTTATTTCTGCTGTTCATCATGGTAGCGGCGTGCACATTCGGTGGGCTGCTGCTGTACACGACGCCATGGCCGACAACTCTGGGGTACAAAGGTGCTGCGCCGAGTCTCCCGGAACTGGCAAATCGCAAACGGGAGGTCAAGAACGATGACAATTTTATGGCGGCCTGTAGAATAATTCAGGAATAGAGTGTTCAATGAATATCTCACGAGACAGAAGATTGCGAAAATGTGATAGTTTCCTAAAAAGAATGGAAATAGTAAGATATTGATTAAGTATCTCCTCGTTGCTTGTGGAAGGTGCATCAATCTCCTACCCTATCGTATCCTATCCGTCATTATATTCTTCAAGGATACGAGAGTATTCTTGGAGGGTGCAAGAGTGAGGATACAAGAACCACTGCTCCTATCTGTCATCATAGTATCACCGTATCATGAGTTATCATTGTAGTATGATGCTCAACAATTGGGAGAGGATACAAAAATAACTCTGACTTCTAGGTCTAACGATTTTCAGGGGAACAACTTTCGAGGGAACAACTTCCTGGCGGGAACTGCAGGAAGCGACGACGAAGACGAAGATGCGGTCCCAGATTCGTCAGGCGCATCAGAAGGAGCTTCTAAACCTGAGCACAAGGCCGTAGATGAGCTGCAAGCGGCCTTTCTTCAGGAAGGACAGATGGAAGGCTCTGTGTTATGCACAAAACGAAAATGTCGTGGCACAACTAGATAGAAATATAGGATACAAATAGTAAAAATTTACCATACAACTTTCTTCAATTCTTATCGAGTAGAAGACTGGTATAATCAATCTTCTAAAGCCGTACGATTGTACTGTTTGTATTATATTTTTAGCTCTCATTTTCGTGGGCGTCATTCTGTTGCCACAACTCTTTTGAGCTACACGGCGTGGTTGCGCTGTGGAATGGGTTGATTTTGATCACAATTTATAAATCAAAAAAACATAGTTATCAGGAGACGTCCACATCGAATATTTCGTAGTATAAAAACCTTTCATGACGAGCGTCGAATCTTCGCATTGGTGGTGGATTCCGGAGCACTGCACGAAAGCAGGCATTGGCCCGTGCCCAGGCTGAGATGATGTTGGCCCAAAATGCGACTGCCATCATTATGAAGATCATAGGTGGATACAGATTATACATCCTACTAACAACATAGCTACCGATTATAATCGTCAACTTGTTAATGCTAAGCTAATGGCTACGGGGAAGTAAGTCCGTAGGAAAGATTACTTAGACTTAGTTGTGATCATAGGATGAATTACATCCAATCCCCCCAAAAAAAAATCCGCAAATCCAAGTAGATCATCCTCACTTCATCTCGCACAGCTCTTCTCCTACTATCTAATCCTCCCTATACAACTACTAGTTGTATATGTCCAGTGAGTCCTCTATACACTTCTTCTCCAAGCGATCCTCCCCACACTGTTGATGACATCTTCTAAGACAAAGGCATCACGCGAAAAAGGGGATGGCTTTGCCACCCTCGTCGAAGAGAACGCATTTCACAAGATTTTGAGTTTTCTCGATCTGAATGAAGGTATGGAACCAGATGAGCATGCAGACGGTGAGGGTACCCCCGGCGACTCCGACAACGAAGATGCTGCAGCACGTACTACTTGCTTCCGTTTTGGACTTGAAACTACTACTGACTTTATATCACACTAGTGGTAGTGAGTGTGATGATCCTTGGAGATCCCTCTTGTTGATATCTCATGCTCTCGAGGAAAGGGAATTGAGTTTTTTTTTGTCGAAGTTCTACCTGCTTATATATTAATGATGCTTTTGTACTACTTTCATTGGTATAATCATGCAGTATATTAATATCCTATCCTTTCATAATATTCTATAGATTAACCCAACCTAACCTAACCCTCGCCAAATTCTATCACTTTACAGCCGAGCCATCTCCAAAGCCAGAAGGAGGAAAAAAAAAAAAAGAAAAAAAGAAAAAGCATAGTCTGAGCAAAATGCAGAAAGTGGTAATTCTGATGGGAATGGGGCTTCTCGGTGGCGCCATTCTGGCCACGATCATGGTGCTAATGATTTATGGCGGTGTTTTACAAGTATCTATTACAAGTATTTTGTACACTGTATGTGTATCTAAGCTTGTTCGTTCTTGTAATTGGTGTTGTAACAGTTCGTACACTGATGAAATTCTGAACTTTAGCAGAAACGACTAATCATTGCGTTCAATGTAGCAGTATACGTGCTCTCCATACTGAAATCTTGTTCATCTTTTCAAGTGCTGTCCTGTCCTGTCCTGTCCTGTCCCATCCCCTTCTATGGGGCATCGCATCGCATTCCATCCTATAGGCCATGAGTACTATTCTATCCCATATCCCATCTAGATCTATCCCCTCCCACCCTATCCCCTCCCACCCTATCCCCTCCCACCCTATCCCCTCCCACCCTATCCCCTCCCACCCTATCCCCTCCC